>VNJO01002172.1:0-87694 GCA_008042535.1 Drosophila tani | reverse complement strand
CTCCTCCGGAGCCGAGTCCGTGTGCGTGTGTCTGGCTCTATTTGGCCTCGGGTTTATTACGGCCAACCAACTTGCGGAGCCACTTCTCTGAGGTTGGAGTTCATTAGGGCTCCGAATAATCAGTGCGAACTTGGGCAAGAAAACTTAATGTTCATGTGCTTATTTATAGTATTTGTGATTCTTGGTATGTGGACGTGGGTGTACCACAGAGTTTCAAAGAAAAGTACTTCAAAATCTTTTTTGACACTTTTAAATTGTGGTAATGTCGGCATGACTTATTGGTATTAAGTGCACTTAAATAATCTTGATCATTAATTTAGCCAAAGACCCTTTAATAACAAGTTGCATAACATCTATACATCTGAATTGCAATATGCAAGCATTTTTTCAGCTGGCGACGAAAATCGCACTCTCGCTTCACATTCTCTCTCTCATTCTCTGGCTTTTGAACAAAATTTTAAGAGAGTGTGGAGCCAGCTCTAGAGCTATCACGAATAATTTGAGTACCTTACTTTGTAATTAAAAATTTTTTGATATAACAAACTGGCAAATTTGCTTTTTTACTCTTTGAAACTTCATCCAATTCCTGTTCAGCTCCTTATCTGGTTATGATTTAATGAAACGTAATAATTTATCAAAAAATTGTGTATCCTGTGTGGATAGTCTTCTTTTCTTGGCAAACTTTCAGCTTCGATTCCATGTCAAATCTGATAAGCTTTAAAGGATTTGAAAATCCAAGCCCAAGCTATCCCCGACGAAAGTGCTTAAAATTCACAGACCATAACTGACTTGCTAAACGGACGTTAAAATGTGAACAAAGGCCTCAGCCCTGGACCGTCCAATCGGAGGAATTATGGGGGAAATTTATGAAAACGCTCAATGATCCTGAAGCCAGAATCCTGAAGGGGAGGAAGGTCCGGCAGTCAGTCAGGCGTAAATGAGTCGCAACGTGGGCCACAACGTGTGCCATAGCCAACTGGCAATGATTTTGCCAAAAAAATAATGGATTCGAGGAGCACAGGGTGGGGCCAACTCCTTGACAGATTTTCCGCACGAACAGCACCGAGCGGAAGCTGAAGTTTTGACAAGGATGTGACACTAAAGGTCGTCCTGGCAACAATGAAATAATTACAAGAAAAGCCATCTCAGACTCGGCACTCAACTGCATGAAATATATATATTTTCCAGCACAGAAAGAAATTTTGAAAAGATATATGCTTCATAATATCAAATACATATATTTTACAAAGAAATACAATGATGTAGAATAAAGAAATTTTTTTTTTCTTGACAAAATTTATGTTCCTAATCATTCTCGTGAGTTATGTATATTGTTTGAAGCGGGGTTTGATTTTCTCTCAGTGCTGCCAAGGTAGCAACAGCCAAACAAAGGGAAAAACCAGTGAAAGGAAGGTAAAGCGCAGTGGCTGTTAAGCGAAAAGTTTATGTACTGAAAAGGGCATGATAACGAGCGTCATTAATAATTTGAGTTGCTGTTTCGGTGGAGCTCCGGTCTTCGACTGGGCTCGGGCAGGATACTGTCTTGCCCGGGTCTGTCTGCCGGCGAAGTTTGTCGCTCCTGGTGGCATTAATCCGGACACGAAATGGGTTAGCAAGGACACTTCCCGCCCCGGGTCGGCCAGGTCGAGTTCGGATCAGTTAGGTGCTGCGATGGCACCGCCAGCAACAATTTGTCAATAGCATAATTGTCTGGCGCAGGGCAAGCAGCCAACGGGGATTAATTGGATTGATAAGATAAATGAGCAGCGATTGCTGTTATTTACATGACATTTACCCGGACCGGCAGTCGATGAAAAATGTCGATTTAAGTGCACAGATTTTCCGGACAAACTAATCAATGGCGGGGTGGGGCGGGTTACTGGTATCTGCCCCGAAAACTTTAGCACTCTGTCCTCGCCACAGAAACTACTTAAAGCGCTTCCTGGGCCAAAGTTCCTGGCGGAGTTTTTGCGGTTAGCCGGGTCGAAGTGCAGGGACAGGACCACGCCAGCTTCAATGCGTCATTAGCCAGGGAAATCGGTGGGGCGAGGGCGGTGGCTGCCTAATTAAAGTGTGCACTGCGCAGTTTTTACGTTAACCTATTCTTCGGCCCGAGGCGATAAATTTTTGAAGTTGCTAAACAATTAACGACGCATAGAGGCGGCTACTTGCGCTCCGGGAAATTATCAACCCCGTGCAGTCAGCCCCGGAGCCGTCGCCTGTCAATGCTTAATGGCTTGCAAAAGTAAATGCTGATTGCGGGACGCGCTGGAGGATATCGGTCCACGGGAGCATCGCCCGCGCTGAGGTTTAATAGCCCGGAAAGTTAAGGAGCTCCTGCCATGGCTCCAAAATGGGGCCCAGAAGCTCTTGCGGTGGCTCTGCGGCGGCAGCGGGTAATTTGCCTGCGTCAGAAGCCTGCAGAGGCGGGAACGACGAGGAGACGCAGCCGAGCAATCTCGCCAACTGTCTGAAATAAGGGTGCAAATAGGCAGGGACTCTTGACTGTGATGTGATTCTGGTTTACGGGCCCTGCATGTGTCGCGTCTTCGACTTGGATTGCATGTAGGTTGGGCTAATTACTTAATAGGAGAAAGGCCCCCACAGTGCCCCCGAGTGCCCCGAGTTACTCAACCTTTTCACAAAGATACCGCGCTCAAAGCTCAATAAGTTCGAAATATATCGTATCTTAATTGCCCTATTTTTGTTAATCAATAGTTTTTGTGGCCAGTATTTCTCTATTTTATGTTCTTGCAATTTAATAACTCAATATGCTACATTAATTTAAAATAAATATAAAACTGTGTAGGAAAAGGGGCAAAGTAACAGCAGTATACCAGAATACACACTACAGTAGAGTACCAGCCGAGCATGAAAAGCAGACGAACAGCAGAACATATGCAGTTCAGCAGCAGAACAACAGCTAAAATTAGCAGTACAGCAGCAGAATAAGAGCAGTATAACAGCTGAGGATCAGCAGAAGTAGACAGAAACAACAGCAGAGAGACAGAAAAGCAACTTGGAGGTAACAGCAGAGGAAGATTCAGAGAGAGGAATGCAGCATCAAGAGCAGAAAAATTACGCTGAAAAAAGCCGAAAAATAAAAGGAAATCTTGTAATCTTTCTATATATGGTATTATACTTTACTACTTAATCTAAAACTAACATAATAATAAAATCGAGCTGAGCTAATAACTCCGCTTACATATATCTATGTCAGGCGAAAAACTAAATATTACTTCTTGTATGTAGGTTCTAGATTTTGTTAATATTTCTTCAAGACATTCTTTTTCAATTGGGGACTTACAATTATTTTTGAAAGGAAAATCCCATTCTTTAATCAAATCGATATGATCCCTGGACAAAAGCTGACTTTGAATGGCCTTCAGTTAGCCTTTTCCTGTTTGATAGTACGCCCTAAATGAACTCAATTAGAACCTTCATTTCGGGACGCTTAGACGTCACCAAGTCCTCTCCCGTAGGCGAAACCCTTTTGGTCCGAAATGAGTTCATTATGCGAACGCGTTTAGGTTTAACGAGTCTCGAGCTGCGTGGCTGGCAGTTCGCAGTCATTAAAAGCGTCGCTTCCTGCTCGCATTCCCTGGTCTTCATCTCACTGGGAGATTTTCCAGCAGCCGGGAGTTGTCCTTAAAGTGCTTCGCTATCCACCGGGGACCACTTTCGGGTTTTCGGGGTGGCCCCCACCCCGACCCCACTGAGCGTAGCCGTCGGCTATTTTCGCATGATTTTCGCTTTGGAAAATCGCCGTGGAGGCGAGAGAAAAACCGCAGAGCAGAACAGAGTGTCCTTGGCCGAGGAGACAGGTCCCTTTCCTTGCTGCCGGCGCTTCCGGGGTGGTGTGGGGCTGAGCTTAAGCGTTTTATTACCGTTATTTAGCATTTATAGTCGCTTAAATATTTGTGCCCTTCCAGCAGCCAGCAGCTACCAGCCAGCAGCCAGACGCTGCAGATTTTTATCGCTCGAAGAACTCTAGCATATTTCCCTTATTTATACGACTTACCTTACTCACTCCGCACATTTTCCCCTCGTTCGTTTTCCAGTGCGAGGAGCCCTTGTCGGGCGGTGACATCGTGGTCTTCGCCCAGCGGCTGGGCGCTCAGTTGTGCTGGCATCCCGGCTGCTTCGTGTGCAGCGTGTGCAAGGAGCTGCTGGTGGACCTCATCTACTTCCAGCGGGACGGAAATCTCTACTGCGGGCGGCACCACGCCGAGACCCAGAAGCCGCGCTGCTCCGCCTGCGACGAGGTGAGTGGTCATTAAATAATATAAAGGTCTTGCATCTCATCTACCTTGTGGACGTTTTTAACTTTAATTAAAATCTCAGCAGAGGCAGTAGCGAGAAGTGCACCACGAGATGTGTCTTCTATGTTTCGTTTCTCATTTTAAACATTAATATTGAAACAATTACCAGTAGAACGTTTGCTAGAAGATCTATGTGAATTTTAAATACAATTAATTAAATCAAGAAAAGGCAGAAAATCAAAAGGGAATTTAAAACAACAGTACTAAATGTGAAAACTTATGGATTTTAAGGTCAAAATCAATATTGTATACTTTCAACTATAGTTAGATGTATATACCCTAGAACTCAGTCAAGTAGTCAATATTTTCCTTAAGGTGCATAGGGTATTAGATCCTACTTAAATTCTGTGAACTGAAATTAACAACTATACTATATATTTAATTGAAGAATTAATTACTACATTTTCCGGTAGCTAAAGGGGAAAACTTGTAGAATAAATGCAAATCCCTAAGTAATATCATTCAGGCAAATCTTCCATTCAAGTTCTTCCTTAGATCCCACTAACTAAACTTAACCAATGTCATGGGAACATTAATAACTTGCATATTGCAATTTAAATGTATGGTCCTACGGCATCTTAGTAATTATATAGCTCTTTGATCCAACCAAGTTCCTGTATATCTGAGCCTAAGAAAGACTTTAAACCCGCTTTTTCCACTCCTTCGCCCTTCCCCTTCCAGATCATCTTCTCGGACGAGTGCACGGAAGCCGAGGGCCGGACGTGGCACATGAAGCACTTCGCCTGCCAGGAGTGCGAGCAGCAGCTGGGCGGCCAGAGGTACATCATGCGGGAGGCCAAGCCCTACTGCCTGGCTTGCTTCGACACCATGTTCGCCGAGTACTGCGACTACTGCGGGGAGGTGATCGGCGTGGACCAGGGCCAGATGAGCCACGACGGGCAGCACTGGCACGCGACGGACCAGTGCTTCAGCTGCTGCACCTGCCGCTGCTCCCTGCTGGGGCGGCCCTTCCTGCCCCGTAGGGGCACCATCTACTGCTCCATTGCCTGCAGCAAGGGTGAGCCACCGACGCCGTCGGACACGAGCTCGGGCCCCCAGCTGCGGCCCACGCACCGCGCATCCACTTCCAGCCAGATATCCAGGTCACCGCGGAGGTCGGGGGAGCGGGAGACCGGAAGAAGGGTCCCCCACCATGGCCATCCGAAGGCCACCGGCAGCGCCGGCGACCTGCTGGAGCGGCAGGAGCGGCAACGCATGGAGGCCGCCGGGGTGGCGGACCTCCTGCTGGGAGGAGGTGTGCCCGGCATGCCACGCCCCGCCCATCCGCCGCCCATCGACCTCACCGAGCTGGGCATCAGCCTGGACAACATCTGCGCCGGCGACAAGTCCATCTTCGGCGACACCCAGACGCTGACCAACTCCATGCCGGACATGCTGCTCTCGAAGGCCGAGGACTCGCACAGCTACCAGAGCATCGACAAGATAAACCTGAACTCGCCGAGCAACTCAGACCTCACGCAGAGCACCCAGGAGCTGGCCCACGAGCTGGAGCTGGACAACGAGCCGGTGGGGGAGCTGCCCCACGATGGCTACGAGCAGCTGTTCGCCGGCAACCGCAACCAAGTGCAGCTGGAGGAGGAGCTGGGGGAGGAGCTGCTGGACAATCGGCCGCTGAAGGAGGTGCGCTTCCACAGCGTGCAGGACACGATGTCGCGCTCCAAGAGCTACACCGACAACTCTAACGCCCGACGGCGGCGGAGGCGTCGCAACCAGTCGCGCAGCTCCTCGGAGATGCAGATCAACCAGACCAACCTCCGGCTGCACAACGCCCAGACGCATGCCGGGCCGGGAGCCCTCAACCTGCTGAACAACCTGGACAACTGTGACGTGGCCAGCATCTGCTCCACCTGCTCCTCCAGCTCCTCGAGCGACATGGACGACTACGTGTACCGCCTGCCCGCTAGGAAACACTACGGCGGCGTGCGCGTGGCCTACGTGCCCAACGATGCCCTGGCCTACGAGCGCAAGAAGAAGCTGGCCCAGGACGGAGGAGTTGGTGGAGTCGGCTTGGGCGGCGGAGTGGGCGGAGTCGGAGCGCCGGCGATCATGCACGAGAGCAAGAACTGCACGATTTCTTGACCGCCCCCAATGCTGCCGCCGCCGCCCCTCAACCTGAGCAGCTACTACATCCTGGACACGATCCTGGAGGAGCAGAGTCTGATGCTGCCGGACAAGAAGCCGGGCTGCCTGAGGCGGGTCTGGAACTTCTTCGGGCTGGGAAAGGCGCGCCACTCTGGCTCCCAGCACACCAGCAACGGGCGCCTCTACAGCGTCTAAGGGTATACACCCTATAGGGAAAAGGATTTTAAGCATGAGATTTTTAAACACGGCTGCCAACCGAAGGACACTTACACTTTACTGAAATCATCAGTCCTCCAGCGGCAGCCGCGGCTGTAAATAACATATCGAGATGTATTATACACTGGATCAGAGATGGGAGAAATCGTTGTACAAAGCTGAAACTATATCATATTTGCATTTTCATATACGCATGCCCGGCCAGGGGGCATTACCATAACTAATTAAGTATTCTAGTGTTGGATTTAAGCAGAACAAAATCAACCGACCAGTAGAGACCACAAACAACGCAATCAACGAACAATAAATTCCAACGAAGTCCATCGACGGCCAACAAAAGAATCTCCGAAAGAGTGAAAGTATTTTCTGTTTCAGTTCGGATATTTGCCAAAAGTGCAATAGTTTAAAATGGCAACGGCAGAACGCGGCGAAAGACAGCTCTTCCAGCCACCAAAAAAAATCAAAGACACAACGATTAGCATTTACAACATTTGCGGTTTCTTTTTTAGCTATTTTGTATTTCAAATAAAATTAGAGATTCTTTTGTTCGCAAGCCAAGCGTTTTATGTAATTTGCGTGCTTTCTCCAGAGCGTGAAAGGGAAATTGTTATATAAAATATAAAGGCTGCCATGAGTCCGGAGTTCTCGGAGTGTAGAAAGTTTGGCGGCGATCGAAACATATGATAAGAATTATTTGATACCTTCGGTTTACTTGTCTAAGCAATGCTATATCAACAAGTGTGTATGGAAACATAATCAAAAGTAAAATATATGTACTTGTATTTTATTCTAAGACACCTCTTTCAATGTGGGCTTTCTTGGTCTATTTTCGGGGTCTGCAGAGCAATTTCCTGCAAATAAAATTATTTGCATTTATTATTATATTTAGGTTGAGCAATGGAGCCTTTTCCGCTCCTTCGGACAGTTGGAGAAGCAGATCTTGATCACATCGGAATCGTTCAGCTGGATCATGGGAGTGCGCAGATTGAAGAGACCGATTCCCAGGAGGCCCAGGACTGATTAATTTAGCCAACTACTCCCCACCCCAATTTATACCTGACGAGCTACTACTGTAGCTACTATAAGGTAACAAGTATACCTATGATTTATATAAAGAGAGATATCGCTTGTCAACACGACAGACCCATTCGGATTGGTTTATTTTGCGTGTCGCTTTTGTGAACATATACATATAACACTTATCTGCCGCTTTTTTTTGGTCAATTGTTGTTACTTTATGCAATATTAATTTATTTATAATCTTGAAATGTGAGCGTTTGATAAGCAACCTATACTATGAAGTTTACAGCTGTGCATTGCAATCCTTGGTTCGATTGCATCACATTTAGATTGCAGCAGTACTATAACAAAACAATACAATAGTACAAGATAAACACTAATTTTGAGCTATCAAATCGATTTATATTTATATTGTAAGCTAATAAAAAACAATAGAGTCGAGTGTACTCTGAGATCCTCAGTACCAAAAGGTCGTCAATATTTTTAATGGACTATATAGTATGACAATATCCGCATCTTGCATTGAGTGTAGCCCAGAGGTCTAAGTATTTTAGTTTTGCAAGACGGACACGGGTTCAATCACGGCCAAACTCAAGTCGTGCCCTTTATTATTATTGTTATTATTTATTCGTCTGGTGATGCTGATCAAGAATATATAAACTTTATGAAGTTGGAAATAACTCATTCTGCCTGTTACATACATTGTTGGTTGACACTAAATTATAACACCCTTGTACCCTATGGGAACCAGGTATAAAAGGAGCCAGTCATCATGTGTATCACAATTAAATGTAGGCTGATGAAAATAATCTTCCACAAATGCAAATACAAAGAAAAAGTTCAAACTGCACAAAAAAACCAAGTTTGTATACCCTTGTAGCCATATCTTTATTTCATATTTGCAGGATATATGTTGATGTAAGGTCTCCAAGCTTAAGCAAGTTATGTAAGTTATTTAAACAAAATCTGAGACGGGATGCTTAAGCTCAGTGAAAGGTAATAAAGGTAATAAGTGTTTGGTTCTATTTTGGGATAAATGCAAACATAATAAGAACCAAATTATACAAATTTTTATTTACATCTTAGGGTAGCCCGACCTTCTTTGCATATTACTTACATTTGCAGACACACTGTGTGGTGATGAAATTATTTTTAAATTTTCACACAAATACTTGAGAATTAAAGTTTGATAAGCATAAGGTAAAGCTAGAATGTATTTTGGTGTTGCCAGTGGCCGTCTCGTTCCATCTCAAAATATATTTCCTAGCCTTTAGCATTCATATTTAGTATAATTTACTTGATATTTACCTGAATTTTGAAGATACTTTCTTATATGAAAATAATTACATTTGGGTTATCCAGCTTAAAAGAATTTTACATTTAGGCGCCTCATATCGGCCACATTTATGTGAGATTTTCTATAAAAATCATTAAGGTTAGCTGCGCCAGCAAATTAAAAAATTAAAAAATTAAAAAAGGTATAATTTGAAATATGAGATGTACTTTTTTTAGGAATAAGGTAGATATTGCAATTAAAACTGATCTGAACTGAAAGAATTATATTTATATGGTTGAAATCAGACAAAATGTATTTATATACTAGTTTATTTAAACTTTAGGTAAAATAAGATAATATGCATTGCCTTTTTTTTGTAAAAAAAATATTTCAAATAGCTGCCGTAAAGTTAAAGGAGCTATCGAAAATACGAACGATTGGGAAATCGAAAGAAATACAATTTTAAGACTTCAGGGACATAATAATATTTCGATTTCAGACAATCCTAAAATCGTTGTTTATATAGTACATTCGGAAAACCCCGTAGGGTGATGAAATAAATGTAAAATTTGCAGTAAATTGCTGAAGACAACTGTGTGATAAGCATAAGGTAGATTGAGCTAGATTGTGATTCGACCTTGGCAGTGGCCTACAAATATTAAGATTAGGGAGCTCCTCCAGCTCTTTTAGATGGAACCCCAGTGTAATAATTTTTCCCAACCTTTCACTCTCTCTAATCATATATCGCTTATGTCATCCCACCAGAACTCTGGTCTAGCTGTCACTCACACTGAATATGATGTAAACCTGGTCCGGCAAGCAGCCGGTTTAGACTTCGACTTCAAGCTTTTGTTGATGTTTGAGTTCACTGTTTGAATATTTAAGCACATGGGCCGGAGGCGATTCGAAACTAACAACAAAAGCAGTAACAAGCAAAACGGTTAAAACATCAAATAAGTGACCACCGTTTTGACAGAAAATTAATTTTGCTAAGATGACGGAACGGAGTTATGAAAAAGGTTTAAATACTTAGAAATTAAATTTTTTAAAGCAAATTAATGTCTAAATTCGGTAGTTTTTTAAAGGAAAATCAAGAAAGTAAGCTATCTTCGATAAGCTACTAATGGGATTGCAAAGAAGACTATCTATATTTCAAAAAAGGGAAATCTAATAGTATATACTATATATTCCATCTTCAATTGTTAGGAAAATGTTAATTTACAGAATTAGTGCATAGTTTATTCGTTTAAATTAGCGGTCGGCACGGCCCTATCCCGTGGCATGTTGGCATTTGACTGTAGTGGTGCGGACCACTGGTTTAAATATTGAATGTATCCTGGGGGTACAACTTTTGATTTTAAGGTGAAAAAAATTAATTATTTTTATATAAAGCCTTTATTTTAGTTCTTTAAACTACTTTTTGATTGTATTTTAAAATAGGTCCATTTTAATGCTGCATCAAAAGTATTAATATCCACATAAGCTTATTTTCTGGGAACCAACTGCATCCAGAATCCGGACCTGGGGGTAAAGTTAAAGCCGCGTGCCGATCCCCACAAATTCTTGTCAGTTCTCGGCGAAGCTTCGATCTTGTATTCCAGTAGAAGGTTGTACAACATGCCCTTAACCTGCATCAGAGCATAGCGATTTCCTGCGGAAGTAGAAATACATGGAAAATATATATAACCGGGATATAATAAACAGTGCCGACTTATTTGTAGAGGAGAATTGCCTCAGAGGATTCGGTTTCGTAGAGGTTTTAAAGCGAACCAATCCTTTATCCAAAGACCACCTATACGTGCTCACTCACCTATGCAGTTCCGAGGACCCACGCCGAAAGGCAGATATGTGTACGGCACCAGCTCACCCTTCCGCTCCTCGCTGAAGCGCTCCGGATCGAACTTCTTGGGCTCCGGGAAGTACCGGTCGTCCATGTGGATTCCAGAGATGGGTATATTTATGAGGTCGCCCACCTTGAAGTCGAAGAGTTTCTTGCCGTTATCGTCGGTGAGGGTATAATCCTTGGAGCAGACGCGGTCGGTGGCAGCGGCCAGGGTCCACTTGCGCAGGGACTCGGAAATGACCATGTCCATGTAGGCCATCTTCTGCACGGCGTCGTAGGTCAGGGATCCGCCCTTCAGGGTCTCCTGGGTCTCCTTCACCTCCTCGTAGAGGCGCTGCTGGATGTCGGGATTGTGGAGCAACTCGTAGGCCGTGGTGCAGACCAGGTTGGAGTTGTTTTCGAAGGCGGCGAAGAAGAAAATGAAGCACTGGGCCACAATCTCGTCGTCCGTCCAGTTGTCCTCGGACTCCTTCTTGGCCTCCATCAGCAGCTGGATCATGTCGGGACGGTTAATGTTGTGTTGCTCCCGGTACTTTATGGCATCCACCACCAGATGCAGAAAGTACTCCACTTTGCTGGCGTCAAAGATGGTCAGTTTAAAAAACTAGGGAAGGTACATTCAGGGGGAGATTAGGTGCGCCTTAATTGGGGTGAAGATATAACTTACCCTGAATAGCTTGGGAGCGAGAATGGACAGCATGAACTTGAAGAACTGGGGTCCTCTGGAGAATACCAGATCCTGGCCAATATTGTAAAACTCATTATTCGGATTATCGTACGAGTTCACTTTCAGGCCGAATGCGGTGGTGGCGATTATGTCGTTGGAGAGCTTGTTGCACAACACCTTCATGTCCACCTCGAAACTCTTTCCTGATGGAGCTGCATCCAATTCCGTGTCCAGGTGCTGAAGGCACTCGGCGAAACTCTCGTTCATCAGGGTAAACATGCTGCGCATCTTGGCCGCCGTGAAGACCGGGGTCAGAGTAATCCTCATGTGCTTCCAGCGCTGATCCTTCATCATAGTCAGCATATCGGTTACAACACGCTCATTGGTGTTCGTGAAGAACTGGTGGTTGGGGAAGTGGTCAAAGTCCTTCACGCAGATCTTCTTGATCACCTCGGGATCGTTCAGCTGGATCAAGGGAGTGCGCATATTGTAGAGGCCCACAACTTTGCTGTATAATTGGAAATCCTCGTTGGCTTATTTAAATGATGATTGAGCATCTATCAACTTACTGCTGGCGAGTGCGGTCGTAGAACTCGGTGAGCTGTTTCTGGAAGGAGGCTCGTTGCAAGGCCGACTCAGCCATATTTCCCACAAATGGGTAGGGCTTCTCAAAGTACAGGCCCCGCTTCTCAAAGGTCTTGAAGGTGGCCGTGCTCCATTTGTAGATCAGCAGACCGATGCCCAGGAGGGCGAGACATACTTCTAGTAAAGCCATGGCTAGGATAGTAACGTGTTACCTCTTGATTAATATGTTGCGAATTAATTTTGCCAATTAGTCGGCCCCACATTATATACCCACCGAGCTACTATATATGTGTATACAATTATGATGTACATATGTATATCTGCGATATCCCGAAGAGAGATATCGCTCCTCAACAGGATTGGTTTGTTTTAGCTTTTACTCTTGGCAACCCATTCACGGAGCTCTTATCTGCCCCTCTCTCTTTGCCCAATTGTTGTTACTGTATAGATTTTTAATTTGTTTATAAAATTGAACGCTCTCGCCAGAGCGAAACCTCTCTTCCCACCCAGTGTATTCTAATCTTTGGTTTGATTGAAGTACTCCAAGAGTGTAGTAGTACCAATACAAAACCGTACATAAAGATAAGAATGTATTATAATCTATTAAATCGACAAAAGCCTTTCTATTCATATTGATAAAATGTGTGTCGAAAACATATTTAGGCTGATGAAAGTAATGCTTTTACAAATGCAATTCCAAGATAAAGTTAAATCGTTCATAGTAACGAAGTTTGTATACCCCTTTCGCCATATCTTTACTAATGGAGTATATATAATATTGCCAGAATATGAAGGTGGTTGTTGTGGTACTTATATTTCAGTGTGGCCTTAAATTACTTACATTTTCAGAACCTCCGTGATGAAATAAATTGGGAATATACATATTTCTGAAGCCGAAAGTGTAATAAGCATAAGATAATGCTAGATTGCGAGTCGTCTTTAACATTGACCTAAATAACTATCTCCTGTTTAATTATTTTTCCCAACCATTCGCTCTCATTCTCACTTTAGATACACTGATAGAAAAAATAAAATCTCCTTTTAAGATTTTATGCATTCTTAAATTAAATCTTAATATAAACCAAAAATTCCAAAATAAGATTTATCAGGCTATTTTCATTAACAAAATGAACTTAATTTAAGATCTTCCCCAATCTTAAAATAAACGTTAAATTATACCGAAAATTCTTAAAATAGGAATTTAAAATTTTTTGTTTACTATTTTCACATGTATAATTCCCAACTGGTTCTGGCAACTGCTGACTATAATAGTGACTAATTTTGGGTGAAAAGTTGTCTTTACGAAAAGACAATATCGTAGCATAAGAAGTCCCACTGATGTGAAACACTAGCTTATGGCAAATAGGCAATAATTTTATTAGCAATAATAAAATGCAATTATTGCAAATGAAATCTTAACATAATATTATTTAATTTTAATTCCAGATAAAATCACAAGTAATTCTAAAACCAATCCAGAAATGTTTTATTAAAGGAATAAAATAAATCTTAATATGGGAATGTGGGTAATGTTATTAGATTTTTTCGACTTGACTCAAACATATGTCTTCTTCTTTGGAGATTTTTGTGGTTTGAAATAAGATTAAAAAAATCTTGAATATAGAATTTAAAAATCTTGAACCCTGAAAAATTTTCTTAAAATAATATCAAAATGTGATTATGCTACTTTCGTGACCAAATGGTCACGATTCTATAAACAAAAATCTTAGCATCAGACCATTTGTTTTATCAGTGTAGGGTATAAGGGCATTATATCTTCTTACTAACCGAAAATGTATGTAACAGGCAGAAGGAGGCATCTCCGACCCCATACAGTGTACATATTCTTGATCAATATCACCATCCGAGTCGATTTTACCATTTCCGTCTGTCCAACCGAGCTAGAGCTAACAAAGTTGGCGACAATATTCCTATCTGTTGCATGCAGATCAGGTTTGTTTTAGAATTTGGTCACGCCCATTTCCGCCCCCGAAAATCATGAAAATCGTGTTAATAAGCTATTCTCGTAATTTTCCATCTAAATTAAACTGAAATGAACGCAATTTCCTTGTAGTTCGGTTCCAGCTGCTCCTTGGGAGGGAAAAGGTAACTCCGTGACCTGACAATGCATTGGTCATCATAAAGTAACTCTTCCCGGGAAAGGAGAAGGCCGCAAGGAATTCAGCTGCTGAAGAGCCACAAAACTTAGGAACAAGACGTGCGGAAGATAGAAATTTATATAATTCAGCAAAGTGTTCAGTGTTATGATAAGAATTTGTGTTTTTCTAAATAAATATGACTTTAACGAAACTTGTATTTTTGTATTAATCGCAGTATATTATTTAATTAGGGACCTTAAGGTTTTTGCGCACTTAAACAAGCTTTCTGACTTTGTTCACTTATCAATTACTCACATATGATACTTAATTTGAGGGTTATATTTGACCTGTCGACAAACTGACAAGTTAGTTGCAAGATATGAAAGTAATTAAACCATTCTAGTTCCGACTAGTCTTCCACTTAAAATGTATGAAACTCAACAACCTTTCTTAATGACATTTCTCTGGGGTCTTCGGGTTGGCATGGATAGAATGTTTTGGCTGAAACGTTTGATGATAGTGCAATAGTGATTCGGATGCTGTATAGCCCATGACGAGAGTTGTCTTTTAATTTAATTAAACCACAGCTTGGTCTATCGAAATACCGCAGACATATTTTAGGTTCGTCTGTAGATAACATTTAACAATCGATCTTTAACTAGAAATGGCTTAAAAACTTTAAAATCTAGATAAATAATATTTGTTTTAGTTTTTCTTGGTTTTTTCTAGAGTGTTTATGGACTTGGAGCTCCTGCGGAAAATTAAGATTAACAGAAGAATTGGGAGCAGGATTAGTAAAAGCAATAGACCGACGATGTCCAGAAGGTAGAACTGGTACCAGGGCAGCCGGACCCCAGCGGAAACTAGATGGGGAGCTCCTCGGTGCTCGATCACATAGTCAATCCAGTACATCGCAGTGTCCATGGCGCTGAGAGGTCGATCGCGAAACACTTTGGATGCCTGCTTCATATTGTTCCTGTACTTGGGGTTCTCGATGAGCTCAAGCAATGATTCCCTGAGCTCTTTCTCTGTGAGCATTCGGTAATCCAGACCCAAGGCATAGCCCGCCTTCTTGCCCTGATTGATGTTAAGGTGCTGATCACAGTAGACAGGCATTCCGAGGATCGGAACACCATAGTGCACTGCCTCCTGGGTGCCGAAGAGTCCTCCGTGGGCGATGAATACTTTCACATTGGGATGCGCCAGGATATCAGCCTGAGGCAACCAACTCTGCACCTTCACATTGGCTGGAAGATTGGGCAGGGTCTCATTCTCGAACTTCCACAGAATGCGCTGCTTCAGACTGCCAAAGACAACCAGGAATATCTTTAGCTTTTCAGGCGGGAGTTCGGCACTTCTCACTTGGGTACCTGATGGTCATGGTTATTAGCATTTTTAAACTTAATTGGTGAGAAGGGAATTTATTACCCAAGCTGAAGTATACAGCTCCATGGCTGGCTCCATCCAGGAACTTTTGCAGATCATCGGGCAGAGCCTTTGGAGGCTGAATGTGCAGTCCCCCCACGGGAATCAAGTTGTAAGAAATGGGTCGAGCGGATGACAGTGGCATATAGGTGTTCAATAAAATCGCTGAAATATTTTTCTCCAGTTCCTTCACAGTCGGAACCTTATCGAGCAACTTGGAAAATTGCTTCTTAAGCATGGCATCCTGCTTGGGATAGTAGGAGAACTCCCTGATGAGATCTTCAGCGCTACTGATGGCCACATTCCCGATTCGCTCCCACAGAGTCATTTTATCGGTGTAGGGCATATATGCGTGGGGGACAAAGGACCAGGGAGACACTATGCCCACCAACTGGCTGTAGAAGTTGGCAAACCCAAAGGACGACGTGGTGATGATGGGAATCTGGTAGAGATGTCCCAGGATGAGGGCTCCCTCGTTGTAGAACTGCGGTGCCAGCAGCAAGTCGAACTTCCCGACCTTGTCCTTGGCATTGATTAACTCCTGAACGCCTGGCTGCTCGAATGCAAAGTCAGTGCAGCGAAGACCCATTACATAGACCAACTGGACGAGGGTCAAATTTGGCAATTCACTCATATCCAGAATAGTGTTCTTATTGGTCAGTTCCTTAGCTGAAGAAATAGAGAAGTTAGAAGACCTGAATTACTGAATACTGAGCCTCCTCTTACTCTCTGGCCAGATATTGTATTGCGGAATAACAACTTCCTTATAGTTTGGGCCCAGCTTCTCCTTGGCCAGGGAGAACGGGGTGACGAAGGTGACTTCATGACCTCGTTTCACCAATTCTCGGATCTCATCATAAAGTGGCTCTTTCCGGGAAAGAAGAAGGCCGCCAGGATACGGGAGCCAGCTCCCAAGTCCAGTTGCTGAAGAGCCACCAGACTGAGGAGCACGATGTGCAGAACACTCCGGAATTGCTTTTAAATATTAAGGCAGGTTTTATTCACGTGATAACAATATCTTATCTTAGACCACTTGGTTAGGTTTTTATTTAGTTGGGGACAGTGGTTGATAACTGCAATTTCCCTTCTGTTCTTTTAATATTTCCGAGCTCTTTCCTTATATCTGTCCCATACAAGATTTGAATATAATATTGAAATAAATAAGGACAACTAACCATTATGTTTTTAAAGAAAAAAATTCCTCAACCGACTCGAACGGCGGCTCTCGAACGACTGCGATTAGGAAATCATTGATAGATTTTATTTTTTTAAAAGGTTCTCTATCGCTGGTTTGATTATGTGATAAACTGGAACTAGTTTCCAGGGGTAAAGCACTGCCTACTCGTGTGGAGAACTAGATTTGTTCAAACTTCAAAAGTTTCTGATATTAAATCTTGTGAGGATTAATAGTAACGTTAATAAAAATAGATTTAAAATAATTCAAATGGAAAATTGATGCTAAGACACATATTGTACAGCACTCTCACAAAATGTCACAATCTAAAGCTTAAATTTAAAAAAGGTTTGAAATACAATAAGGGTACCTCGCGTTCTCAACAGATAGGTTGTTATTGTTAGGTTATTGTTTACAACTGTAGCCATCCGTCTATTGGTGTGGATTTAGTTGTAAACAATAATTATCATATTTCAAAGCTGTCCTAAGTCATATATAAAAACTGGTTGAAGATAACTTTATTTTAGTCCGTTAAACTGGTTTTATTTGTTTTTTATAGTAGGTACTTTTTTATGCTACATCAAAAGTATTAATATCCACATAAGCTTATTTTCTGGGAACCAAATGCATCCAGAATCCGGACCTGGGGGTAAAGTTAAAGCCGCGTGCCGATCCCCACAAATCCTTCTCAGTTCTCGGCGAAGCTTCGATCTTGTATTTCAGCAGAAGATTGTACAACATGCCCTTGACCTGCATCAGAGCATAGCGATTTCCTGCGGAAGTAGAAATACAGGGGATATATATATAATAGAGATATAATAAACAGTGCCGACTTATTTGAAGAGGAGAATTTCCTCAGAGGATTCGGTTTCGTAGAGGTTTTAAAGCGAACCAATCCTTTATCCAAAGACCACCTAAACGTGCTCACTCACCTATGCAGTTTCGAGGACCCACGCCGAAAGGCAGATATGTGTACGGCACCAGCTCACCCTTCCGCTCCTCGCTGAAGCGCTCCGGATCGAACTTCCTGGGCTCGGGGAAGTACCGATCGTCCATGTGCAGGCCAGAGATGGGAATATTGACGCGGTCGCCCACCTTGAAGTCGAAGAGTTTGGTGCCGTCATCGTCGATGAGGGTGTAATCCTTGGAGCAGCAGCGGTCGGTGGCAGCGGCCAGGGTCCACTTGCGCAGGGACTCGGAAATGACCATGTCCATGTAGGCCATCTTCTGCACGGCGTCGTAGGTCAGGGATCCGCCCTTCAGGGTCTCCTGGGTCTTCTTCACCTCCTCGTAGAGGCGCTGCTGGATGTCGGGATTGTGGAGCAACTCGTAGGCCGTGGTGCAGACCAGGTTGGAGTTGTTTTCGAAGGCGGCGAAGAAGAAAATGAAGCACTGGGCCACAATCTCGTCGTCCGACCAGTTGTCCTCGGACTCCTTCTTGGCCTCCATCAGCAGCTGGATCATGTCGGGACGGTTAATGTTGTGTTGCTCCCGGTACTTTATGGCATCCACTACCAGACGCACAAAGTACTCCACTTTGCTGGCCTCAAAGATGGTCATTTTGAAGAACTAGGGAAGGATATTTAAAATAAAGTGGACTTTGACACTTTAAAGGGTTCGCTTACATTGAAAATCTTTGGGACGAGTGATGAAAACATAAACTTAAAGAACTGGAGTCCGCGGGAGAAGACCAGGGACTGACCAATCTCGTAGAACTCATTTTTGGGATTGTCGAACGAGTTCACCTTCAGGCCGAATGCGGTGGTGGCGATCACATCGTTGGAGAGCTTGTTGCACAACACCTTCATGTCCACCTCGAAGCTGCTTCCTGCTGAAGCTGCTCCCGATTCCGTGTCCAGGTGCTGAAGGCACTCTGCGAAACTGTCGTTCATCAGGGTAAACATGCTGCGCATCTTGGCCGCCGTGAAGACCGGGGTCAGAGTATTCCTCATGTGCTTCCAGCGCTGATCTCTCATGACACTGAGCATGTCGTTTAGCAGTCGCTCGTTGGAGACTATGAAGAGCTGATGGTTGGGGAAGTGGTCAAAGTCCTTCACGCAGATCTTCTTGATCAGCTCGGGATCGTTCAGCTGGATCATGGGGGTGCGCAGATTGAAGAGGCCCACAAGTTTGCTGGAATGTCAATAGACTTTTGAATGTACTCAGTAATATGGTGACAGAGTCCCTTAAACTTACTGCTGGCGAGTGCGATCGTAGAACTCACTGAGCGCCTTTTGGAAGGAGGCTTTCTGCAAGGCCGACTGACCCATGTTGCCCACAAGTGGGTAGGGCTTCTCGAAGTGCAGGCCCCGCTCCTCGAAGGTCTTGAAGGTGGCCGTGCTCCATTTGTAGATCAGCAGACCAATGCCCAGAAGGGCGAGACATATTTCCAGTACAGCCATGACTGGGGGGTGTCACCAATTGGCAAACTTATTCCGAACTGAGTTTCACAACTACTCGCCGCCGCAATTTATACCCGCCGTAAGCTATTATATGTATGAACAAATGTACGCATAACAAGTGTTTCTATCTACGTTCTTTTGAAGAGAGATATCGTTTCTGAACAGGTTGGAAGTTGTTTGTCTGACTGTGGCGGTTGTTATGTCAAACAAGGAGAACTAATCTGGCGGTCTGTTTCGATCAATTGTGGTTACTTAAGAGAGCATGCTGTTCTCCCACCGATTTTTTTATATTTCTTACCTTTTGAGAGATACTCTCCGCTTTGAGAGTGTTCTGATAAGAGTATTCTCTTTCTACTCACTGAAAAGCTTTGCCCATTAAAGGTAGCTAATCGTTTGACCATATCTGCACCGCTGCAATCTAATCTCTAGAAACAAATAATTATTTAAAATCGAATAATTTCAATGCCCTCAAATATCTACTGATAATTACGTCAAGGCATGTGAGTCATATAAATCTAGATCCACAATGGAAATCCCTAAAATACACGATTATACATTTTAATTGATATAGCCGGTGCTGATAGGGTACAAGAGTCCTATAACTTATTTATTATGATCAGTTACCAGGGGAGCTCAACAGATCTCCGAGACTATAAGAGCCTATCAGAGAGAGAAAGAAAGAGAGAGAGAGAGAGGAAGAGAGAAAGAGAGAGAGAGAGAGAGAAAATTAAAACATATTAGCCAAAGGCCATTTGTCTTTTAATTTAATGAACATAGCTGTCGTTACAGGGAACCTCATAGTAGAGTAGCCACTAATTTCGGTATAATAGTATTTATCGCTTTACATTGCAGTTGTATATTATACGCCCGTATGTGTTATTATTAGTATTTAGTATTTATTGATAATTTAGTAAAGTAAGAAAATTTTGACTGATAACTTGATAACTTAATGCAATAAAAGCTTACAAGAAAGGAAGCTAACTTCGCTAAAGCCGAAATGGAAATACCCTTGCAGATAATAATAAAAGGAAAATACATAAATATATTTTGTTTTAATCCCATATATTAAATAACAAAGAAAATCGGCTATGGCTATGACTATGGTCGCTATAAGATTTAGTGGTTTGGTGAAATTTCTCAACTGATATACATTAATCTATAATTGGAACTGCGAAGTCCTATAGGTAACATTGTCCAAATACCTTCCATATATGTTCTGGAGACTTAACATTAATACAAAAACCTTTAAAGCGACACAAATATTTTCCTCCGGCTAATTCCAAGTTAAAGATAACTTTGAATGTATTATATTTGTACACGCTTAAATTTTCTTTTTCACTCTGAAAAAAAAGTTTTAAGTGTACCAAAAACGAGTCTATTTGAGTTTCAAAACTGGCTCAATACCATTTCAGAACTTATGGTATCATTTTAAGAACAGATTTTTATTTGAATTTAATTTCATTAAAAATAATTAATAGAGGCTATTTATTTTTTAAGAATTCTTCTTGCTAATTTTCTCGATACTAATAATAAATGCTATAATTAGTTTGTGAACTATTAAAGAAGAATAATGGAATGAGCATTTTAATATAACTTCAAGGGTATGACTTTTTAATATTCAGAAAGCTGACTAAAAGTAAATAAAGTTTTTGTTGAGTTGAGTCCGTTAGTTCAAGCTGTCGCGACACTCGGTCTGTCTGTATCGACTCGGTTTGCGAGCTGATAATGGGTTTAGTGAGAACTGATTTTAAGAACCCGTCCTAATTGCTGTGTGGTTTATACAACTGCATTGGGAGAGGGAAATATCACTTCTGATCAGGTTAAGATTACCTAAAGTTTGCCTATTTTGACTGTTTTCTGCCTCTCTCGAGGTAGGTTCGGTTCTCTCTAATTCTCTCGGAAATTGTTTTGTTATAAATTGCTTTATTTTGATAAAAAGGTCTCAACTTATAGGAAAAAGCTCGCGGTTTTATGAGCTTTAATATACTCGTGCTTTTTTAATAGATAATTTATGAACGATTGTTTTAACATTTTTATGAGGGCCGTCCGGGTTAACCGAACCTAACCTTTATGAACTTTTGTTTACATATACTTTTGGTGTATTTATCTGGGTGGCTTTGTTTCCAAACAAAATATGTTCTTGTAGAGAGACATTTTTTTTGGTGGTTGATCCTGTATTTTTGGCTGAATTTTAAATTTCTAAAAATTATGTAATCCCCTCTGGAATGGTATGAAACTATTTCAAGTATTCCAACTATATCGATCACTTTTTGAAGGAGACATTTCCGAACCTAGTCTATCGACTGGCGGTTCAACGGCCGTCCTTCTTTCCGTTTCTACGCAATCTAGTTTTTGTTTATTTTATTGGCAGTATAGGAGTTTTTTATTACACAATTATTTTATTAGGGACGAAAAGAGCGAAGAGAAATAAAAAATTAAAATAGTTTAAGTTCGATCAAGTTGCAATGAATTACGCAAACAAAAGAGCAAGGAAAATGATCATAGGTTCCATCATATATCTATTTATGTACATTTAAATCAAACTCTTTGATCTCAAAAAAACCATTAGAGTATTTATTATATAATTCAATGAAAGAAATATGTATGTATTCTTGGCGCATCCTTAATAGATAATATATATACTTTATACGATCCTAAATGCTGCTTATTAAAACGAATCTGATTCGAAAGTGCTTCGTCAAATTAGAAGTGGGACTTGAGAGCTCCTGCGTCCCACTGTGGCGCTACCGAATCATATGGGTGTCCCGGGTTTATTCACCCCAATGCTGGCTGGCGGAAGGCTTGCATATAAATTCCAGCAAATATATGTAGTATGTGCACATGTAACGTGCATATATAACTTTCGTTTGCCCAGCCAACCGAGTTGCTCCTCATCCTCCTCACACTGCCACACACATATAGTATAGGGAAGGTCCTTTAACATTTTATGCGCAACTAAAATGTTAGAACATTCTATATATAAATATGATACAACTCTGAGGATGTAAGTGCTGCGGGTGTGTGCGTTGCATTTTATCAAAGCTTGTCCAGCAGTTGCCGATGTCTGTCAAGCCATAATGCCTCCTCCTGCCGCCGCTCCAGCCACTGCTCTTCCATTTGATTCTATTCTATTTCGCTCCTTTTTTATGCGCAAATCATGCTGCATCATTAAATCTTGCCGCTGTCGTTGCTTTGTAGCTGTTTTTGCCTTTGCATTTCCTTTCGCTTTCCTTTCAGCAGCTCTGCCCCGGAAGCACCCGAAACCGATGGGTGGGAATTTACGGCTTTGGGCGTTGATTTTGCTCGGGATCCGTTGCCAGCTCCTCGCCACAGTTTTATTTTGCTTTGGTTTTTATGGGATTTTAAGTAGTCGTAAAGCGCAACACTTGATGAGATATTAAACGCTGAAAGGATACGAAAAGCGGGACTGGGCGCCCACGATTTGGGAGCACACATTGTTGCACTTTGTTTGATTTGATGGCATTTTAAATATTGGTTTTTGAATTTTTCATTATTTCCTGGAGCAAAATGGTTTCAATGGCCCTTTAATAGATTTGAGGCCTCGTAAAGAATAGGGTCTGGAAATGGTATACTGAGACAAAAATTGTATTAAATATGTATTCCGCAAATACTATGTTAATAATAATAAGTTATTATTCTTGTAATAATTAGGAATTGTGAGTGCAAAAATACTTTATTTTATTAAGATATATTTAGACTAAAGAAAGAATCCAGTCTGAATGTAAATAAAATATTTAATTTGAGTTATAATTCGAATGGAAGTAAAGCGCTATTGGAGAAAGAATTTTTTTTATAACTGAATACAAGTTTCTTGCGGTGTAAGGGATTGAGGGGGCTCAGAAGGTGAGAAACAGGCACAACTTACCTGTCCGCCCCGTGTCAGTCTCATCAAGGAGCATAAAGAGACCACAAAACCCGAAGAACCTTGTCTGCAAACTTGTCAATGACTCCCAGCAACTAAATATTTTATTAGGCAGTTGGCAGCACACAAAAAAAAGCAGGGAAAATTGAAGAAGGACCAAGGACTCTGTGTGTGTGGTCGTGATTGCGTGAAATTTAGTAGCTCTCGGGGCGATGTAGGGACAGACAAGTTGATGCTGATGAGCCTCATGATGGGCACGATGATGATGATGGTGCGGATGAGGATGTTTATGTGGAAGCCTGATGAAGCTGCCGCTGCCCGCCTGTCAGGGGAATTCGGGAGATGGCGGCAAAGTTCCTTGACTTTCCCCAAACCCCTCCTCCCCCTGAAATGTTTGCTCACAATTGGCTGTACGTGTGCAACATTTTTAAGTAGCTTCCGCCGCCTCACTCACTCTCTGTTTGTCTTAAGTTTGGAGAAAATGCCAGGGCGGAAACATATGTTTTCAATTTGGCTTGCAAATGGAAGAACTTGATTGAATTTACCTAGGCCAAAATGGAGATCGATGCAACCTTAACGTGCTGAGTCTTTAATATCTCAGAAGAACTAGGAACTCCAGCTCTAGCTCAATTAATGTATTTGGATTTCTAAGAATATAGTGCAACAGAGAGTCGAGTTCTTTTGCTTATTTAGGAAATTGCACTGATCTAAAACTGTTACTCTTAAGCAATTACTTCTCCAGAAATTTCAATCCAATCCAAATTCCTATTCCTCCAGGAGAATTCACTCTCTGACTTTGACAATACTAAATTCCAATGGCACTTTAACACGTGGTAACTTTAACGTGGCCAGAAACTATGCGAAAGTTCATCCGTCATCGGGGTCCCCAAAGAGCGAATGGCAGAAAGGGAAATTCGCAAATTACATTTGCGGCGTCTGGTAGTCTGCATCAATCATACGCACCGTGCTCGGCATCAGCAGCTGTCGAGGTGCCCGGGGAAGCGACTCCTGGGGGACTCGCTGGGGGAGCAGGACGTTAGCGTTGACAGTGCCAGTCTCCATGTCACTCCATTCAAATTACTTGCGATTCGCCTTTGTTGTTAGTGAAAGCGTCGCCTAATTGTACGCCACACGATTTGCAAGTGAGAACGCCAGCTCCTTTTGCCAGCAAATTAAAATAAATTGTCCGAAATTAAAGGGAAACTTTTACTTTTGCCCAGGGCTCCATCCTTGTTTGCCTGCTTAGGAATTCAAACGGCGTGGCTCAGGGGATCCTACATGGCCATGACTTGTCTGACAAGCAGGATACACATACATATATCCTCTCTGTTTGTCCTTTGGCTGACATTCATTGGGAATTCGCCGGGCGTAGGGACGTGGCTCAACTTTTTGCATATTACGCACTTGGTCACGTTTTCTGCTCATATTTATTTTGCATAAGTTTGCGACTGCCGAGAGCGCAAGGAAGTCTGCTTTAAGTCCGCATCCGGCAGGAATTAGCCCAATTAGGCGCTGCCCGGCATATGCAGACAGTGGGCCTCCGATAAGCGAGGCGATAAGGCCGAACAAAGGCAGCGGGCAATTTCCCGAGACGAGACACGGTAATTGCACGGAGTACAACGTCGAGTTTGAGTTATGGCCCGGCACTTATGAGCGTTTTTACTGCTCTTCTCCGTTTCGTTTCGTTTCGTTCCGTTTTATTTATTTGGCTTTTCATTTTGCGACTCCCAACTGGCGACCTTTGCCAGCCACCCGAAACAAGTTCAATGGCTCGCCCTGTCCTTTTTCCTTGCCCCTGATCCTGCTCCTGCCAGGCAGGCTACACGATTTTTTATTTCGCATGTTGCGACGCTAAGTGCTTCCTGTGCTTTTTTCTCGGGGGCTGGGCAAGGTGCCACATCAACTTTGGCTGCCACGCCATAATATTAATTGTGACTGCCAGAAAATATATACTTTTTTTTAGCCTCTAAGGGTCTGGGAAGTCTCTCCGCACATAAAGGACATTGCCGGGGGCCACTTAAATGCCATTAAATTTTTATTTTATGCCCCCGAATGAAGTGCGTGCGCTCTTAAATTTTTAATAATTATTCATAGCCGTTCCCCTGCCTGATAATCGCACTTTGTTCTTTGGGTCCAGGCCAGCAGCTATTTGGTCAGCCCGCCTGTGAGCCTCCCAGCTCATGAGTATTTGCATTTCCGCACTTCACTCTCGCTTTTTGTGGCCCCGGGAATTATGATTATTTTCGAGCCAGCTGATGCAGCTCGAAAAAAGAGCAGGGTGTCTGGGGTGGCAGTTCCAGTTGCTGGTGGACCTTCTAGACTACGAGTAGTTCCCTGTCAGTGTTTGTCAAGCACCCCGCCCACCTAGGAGTGTTTCCGAGTCGCTTCTGGTGGAAAATGACAAATTGTCTCATCAGTCAGCGCAAATGTAACCGAACAGAGCGCTACGCAGCGGAACACAATGGATCGAAGGTGGAACGGGGCCAGAGCAGAAGTTTTCCCTGCTTGCGGAACAATCATTATTATTGTCTACTTTTGAGGGCTTCATCTACATCTGCACCGAAAGAAATGCCTCTAGAATGGACGATCTTACAGCTGTATACTAGAGTAAATTATTGTCTTTGAAGAGATATTGAAATTTAATTAAGTCAACTTTATTGGTTGAATTCTGTTGACTATCGGAGATGCTACAGAAATCACAAATCACCTTAAAGGGAGTCTACTATGTGACATGCACAAAATGTGGCATCGTAATAAAAAAGAGGAGCTCGCTCTAAATTTTGGGCCTCAAACATTTTCTTGCGCACTTTTAGACACATTTTAAAGGGATTTTAAAGCGAGAGAATACAAAATCGGCAAATACACTATTCTATTGTTACATGAATATTGTACTTTTGAGTGTTGCAAATATCTTAATAAGATTCTTATTAATTGGATACAACGAATGTATAAAATTTTTACTAATCTGCACCAAGACTGGAGAAAAATTCCTAACGCGACAAACAGAAAAGCACTAATTTCCAGCGATTTGATATAGAACTATCGATGAAGGTTAATATACAATTGATACTCGAAAATAGGCTTTTCGAACAACTTCCTAATCTATTATGATGTGATGCTTAAAAGTGTACTATTTTGCAATCTATGTGCGTTTATGGGTATAGTTAAGGACCTCTTAATAGCAAGATGCTTAACGTCCATACATTTGAATTGCAAAATACGAGCAATTCTTTAGCTGGCGACAAAAAATCCAGCAATCGAGTTCAAAAATACGTAAGGCGCTACTCATCTTAACGTTCTATTGTTTTCGGTAGTACCGTGCAAGGAGTCCTTAATTCAGCATCCTATTTCTCTTAGTGTTCCTCTGGCACGTCTTGCTCAGACACATGTGTTTTTGACAAGCTGCCGCTCATCGCCTTGTGTGACATCATTTATTATATTTCATTCGCTGTGTCTTGGGATACCTTGTCTGCATTCCATGTTCTCTCCCCCTTGAAAAGATGAGTAATGCAGGAAGCTCTCCTGCTCCGGCAGCCAAGTATGCAAAATGTATGAAAACTTTTCATTCCTTCACTCAGCCATTTAATGAGCAAAGTTTCAATTAAATCGAAGCTCTGCGTTCGGCTTGCTCTTGGGTCTCAGCTGGTGCTCAAACAAATCGAAACAAATATAAACAGCACCCCAGCTCCGCCCAATTCCGCTGACAGCAATGCCAATAAAATCCAAAGCCAAAGAGAGCAAAAAGTTTATGTGTTTTTCAGCGATTTCCCCAACTAAATCACAGCTAAATCTCTCGCCGCCCTTCTCGCTGGGTGGATTTTATTTGTTTGGCGTTCGTCGTTCGTCGCTCGGTCCTTCGCTGTTATTTTTCCTGTTTTGTTACTCTCCAATGTAAACTGATAAAAACAATTGAAAGCAAACAAAACCAAATGGGGGGAAAAGTAATCTTTAAATTAAGGGTCGCAGTGCTTATTTCCTTTCGGGCGGACTCCCTTTCCCTTCCTTCACTCGGCGAGCTGTCTTCAATTTCGCATATAAGTAAAGCCATTTGCCTTCGATTTGAATTTAAATGGTTCTTGGATTGTGCCCATATTAAAGCGTTTACCACAAAATTGAAAAGTCCCCTCTGGGGTCTCTGGCCGCTCTGGTCACACACACGCACGCCCAGCACACGCACAAGCTGTTCGTGGGCGGCACCCGAAAAGTATGCCACGTTTAATTGATTTTCCCTGGACCTTGGCTGCATGTGGAGCGGCCATTATGATTTAATTAACTGTGCGCTATATACTTTCGCGGTAATTCATATTTAGCCCACATTAGAGTGCCTCGCCGTGTGTTTGTTTTATAAATTAGCAGTTGGCCCTGCATAATTTTCACATTTTATTTTAATCTTAATGTTTAATTTAGTTTTTCATTATTTAACACAATTTGTGGCGTGCTGCGAGAGTTGGGCAACTTTTGGGATCGGGTAGGGGTTGACCTTGAGGAGCGATGAGACAAAACTTCTCTGAAAATAATATGAATTTAATTGGTCAAATATTTCCACTTTAAGCAATTTGTATAAGTACGTTAATTTCAAGAAAATATTATGTGTAGTATTAAAATAAATAACGAACATCTTTTAAAATCACTAAAACAACGTAGTTAATTTTTTTTTTTTTTTTTTAATTAAAAATTAGTTTAGCGTCACTAGCAGCAATAGAATATTTTTATTTTTAGTCAAAACTTTAAAATATTTATGCAAGAACGTGGAATATACAATTGCTTGTAATTGCAAGTATCTTTTTCGTTATATATGAGTTATTTTCCAATTAATCAGAGTTCCCAGAATTACCTATTACCTATTTACTTTTATTAATGTCACAGCTTAATTAGTTCCATATCTTTCTGGCTCATAATTCTGGGTGCTCCTTCCCTGAACCAAAACATTTGCATAAATTGGCCATTTAATTTGGCATGCTCTAATTAAACAAGTTAATGGCGTTCTGTGTGGCTAGCTGAGTAATGTCCGCTGTCACCTCGGTCCAATTATGGCGCTCTCTAGCCCTCCCAGCCGCACTTTCGGCCCTTGAACGGAGTTCCCGCAGCTCCTGCAGCGGGTAGGGAATGAGCCGAGCTCTAAGGAGCAGCACTTAGCTGCGTATTTTACAGTTCATTGCATTGTTATATAATTTAACAGGCAAACACCTTGCCTGAGTGCACACACTCAAAGGCGCTCGCACACCCCCAAGTCACACACATCCATTTCCTCCCCGCAGGAGGGATGGCAGGAGCTACAGGGAAGGGAATGGGAATGGCCAAAAGCCGGGCAACAATGTAGCCAAGTTTATTTGTGCTAAAAAGAGTTCCTCAGACTTAACCTCCTCAAGTTGGGGTGCCATTTGCAACACACACACATGCGCGAGTGCTTATGAAATGGCTTTTGGTTTGGGCTTGAGCCACGGGAGAGTGTGTAAGAAATTGCTACAAAAGATGCCATTAAAAAATCTTTGTGTTGCCACAAATAAATCCAGCACAAACTCAAACGCACTCGTTCACATAGGGAAGGCCCTTACACTGAGAAATAAAGTGTAGCGGGCCTTTTCTCCTTTCACTTTTATGCAATGGATATTAAGGATTTATAATAGCATAACTTTGAGTCCTAATCTTTCAATATAAGAAACCCCAAATTCTTATATATATTTAGCTCGTATTATATTCCAGATATTTAATATCTTATTTCCCGAGAGTTTATTCTATGCTTACTAATATTAGTTAAATTGTTTCAAAATTACTTCTGATGCCAACACCATAAATACATGTAAATGTAAGCCTAAAAAAACCCCTTTGACATATTTTCTTTCGGTGTACGCGCACAACAAAGAGCTTTACATCCATCAAAGTAAAAACTAAGTCGCTGGCGGGGGGCAGCAACAAAAGTTGCTAAGCTGGGGCATAGGCAGGGGAAGGGCCACAGGCTTGGGGAGGGTGGCGAGAGGGCGCAGAGGTTTCCCATTTCAGTTGGCTTAACACATTTTACACTTTTGCAATTGTTTAGCCGGGGCTCGCACTCCACCCATCATTTCTCCAGCACCACTCTCCAATATCAGATCTCCACACCCCTCGACTCCGAAATCTTCAGTCTCCATTGCGGCTCCATGTGTCACTGCATACTTTCGGGCGGGCCTCCATTTAGCTGTCACTCCAGACTTCGGGGAAATCCAAGCCCAATCCCAGCCCAAATCTCGCACATTAACACATTTTCATGGCTGCGTGGGCCCCATAAAACGCACTCTCTAAAACTATTCCGGCACGGCGTGTCGAACAGCGAATTTGGCGACGGCTAAGTCTAACTACCTTCTAACCCAACCCCGGAATTCGCCTAAGCCTTGCTCTCAGATCGTAAAAAACGGCGGAAAATCCGCTTTCAAAACGCTCATGTGCGGGAATTTGCATAGAAAGTGTGTGCGTGTCGAGGGGAAAGGAGGGGGCGAAGAAGCCCTGAACTGCTGTTGCCATTCACACGCTTTTAGGCCGGGCCAATACGTCAGTAAATTGGCGGCAAATGGGAGCAAAAACTGCACCGAAAACCGACAGACACTTCAATTTGGCTGATGCTGCCGTGGCTGCTTTTTGTAAAACGTTTTGTTGCTGCAGCTGCCATTCATTCACCTTTTGACTGCATTGTTGCCACCGCTGTTACTTTTTTATCGTGTTATTTTTTAAGATAGCTGCTTCTGTTTTACAGGGCTACTAGCTGTGTTGCTTGTTGGCTTTCCCTTTCTAATCATCATATTTCATCATATTTTGAGTGAACATCTTGCCTTTACCTGAGAATAACCATTCGAAACAATAAGTTTGGACTTAAAAAATTTTATTAAGCAATTAACTAAGCCAAAAGAGACTCAAACGAAGCCTAAAAGGTATTGTATTTTTTATTATAAATATATTTAAATAAGGTTTTTAGGCAATTAAGTAAATAACTAAGCCAAAAAAGACTCCAACGTAGCCTAACGGTATTGTAATTAAAGAGAATTATATAATTTAAGTGTCTTTTTGCTTTTTAAATATTTAAAATATATTTAAATAATGTTATTAAGCTGTAAACCTACCCAAACAATGCAAAGAACTACACTTTAAGCTTATTTTCAGTGTTCTTTGGTCATACCTGTGTTTCCTATTAGCAAGGCCGCTATCTGTTATATCTTCGTTGCGGGAAATCGACTGTCGGCTTGGCCAACAAAGCCGCGGCATACCTTTAGGCTGCCGCTGGAAATCGAAGGGAAATCGATATACCGGATTTTTTGTCCCGCTGGCGGCCACAATGCTCTGCTCTGCCCTGCCTTTGCCTTTGCCTTTGCCTCCTCCTGATCGATGTGTCATTTTGACAAGCAAATTAGCATACGCCGGAGCTGAAAAGGAGCTGAGAGCGGGAGGCCAGGCCCCGAGCTGCTGGAGAAGACAGCCTCATTTGCTGAGGATGATCGCCGCAGAGCTGCGATTGCTTGGAGCATGCTCGTCGTGGCAATCCCTGCTGAGCGAGCATTGCCAATGCAATGCCGCAGAATTTGCATTGCAAAGTTGCTGCCCGATCGGCGATCGTTACATAAAGTACGCCACCAAACCCGCCCAGCGCCAGCGGAATAGAAGACGAAATAGAAGGCAATAGAGGCGCAGACCGCATCCAAATCCCAGACCCATACCCAGTCCCAGCCCAAATCCCGGGCCCATCCTCAATGGCATCTTGATCATGTCATTTGTTCTGCTCCATGGCAGTTGCCGCAGAAGCAGCCGCAATTTCCTGTTGGCCATAAATTGAAATAATTGCGGATCGCATGCGCTGATTTCAATCAGCTAATTGACATTTTATGATGGACACATTTCTGCCCAATAGACAAATGGACGTCGAAGGTTGCCCAAATACTGCAAGTGGTCTACACAGAGGGAAATACGTGATCTAGCATTAGTTGATTTTCTCTACAAAATCAAGTAGAGTATTTTTACATCAGCTTGAGATTTGACAAGCCTTTAAATTGGGTTATTGAAGATACACTATTTTTCACAGATTAAAAAGATGTTTAACCAAGTCAATACGATTATGTTATATTCTCCATACTTTACAATGTCAGGACTGTATTCCTACTGAAGTAAGAATTCATATTTCAGTATAATGGGGGGGAGGGCATACACCCGAAATTGATATGTTGTCTATCATAGAGAGGGCGTTCTTCGTCAACTCTCCGGCAGCATCTTCAATTGAATTCGATTTAGTTGGATCGCTAGATCGCTGGATCGCTGCTGCCCTTGCTCGAAGCTAGATGCTGGATGCTGTGCCCACTTTGGGCACATCAATTGACTGCTTAGGCGGCTGTCAGATGCCTTAACGGACAGCCTACAACGCTGTGCGGCTTGTTGCCGCTGATAGATGTCCGTGATTTCGTAGAAATCGAAAGGCCAGGGCCTCCCCGCGCTCCGCAGGTCTGCCTATTTTAGTGCTAATTAATGGGAAGTACAAGGAGTCGTTCTGGTCGTTGCAGCTTAATTTGTCGCGGCTGAAACGGCTCGAATTGGCAAATCCAGTTCCCTGCTTCAACTCGCATGCGAGTCTGCCAAGTGGGCAGCGTGCGATTGACGTGTCATCCATGTTGCAGTTGTTGCGTCTGTTGTTGTTGCTTTTGTCCCTGTCAGCAAGGGTTGTTGTTGGGTCTGTCGCCTGGTCATGTGGACAACGCCGCCACCGACAGGGAGGCAGTCTGACTTTGGAGTGCGTCTCGGAATCTGCACCAAAAGAAATGAGTTAATATTATTATTATAATTTGCACAAGTTATTGCTCTTTCACGTTAGAAAAGATGCGAAAACGTTTACATTTGTTGTAAGAAATTAATCTAAAATCTTTTAAAACCCTTTGAACAACAGATGCGAATTTTTATTTATTGTTCTGACAAATCAAACAAGGTTAACGCAACCTTAAATGCATACTGTACCTAATTATTCTAATTTTTAGAATTTTGTAACTCATAGGGCTATATTTGAGAACGAAAAATCGAAAACGGATCGTTCCTGAATAAATAAAAATTGGTTTAATATGTCCGTCCTTTTTTCTGTGTGTACATAGCTCCAAGCCTTCTTGCAATGACTATTCCATTATTCAAGCCGTGTAAAGGTTTTCAATCATAATATTAAAAAGATTAACAACAGCCCATTATAGTTACCAAATAAAATCAGAATGAAATGCAAATAGTTATAGTTATCGAAAGCCTTGTAAGGCTTCGTTTCATGTTTATTCTGTGTAAGATGTTTACAATTTAAAAGCCATACAAATGATTAAAACACTTGCCTTGCAAGGGGCTTTATTTCGAGTGCTGCTTTACATTGAATGTGCGTGTGGAGTGCGGCAAGTCTCTATTTGCATCTGTGCAACGCATGGTTTGCTGCTCACTTGATGCCGCTGCAATTGAATGAAAGTTTCCCGATTCGCCGCAAGCTGAGCCGACCAACGCCTCGCGGGTTTCACCAAAGTGCCTCGCCGGAGCTGTCGATTAGATTGGGCCGCGGCATTTAGCTAATTACCTCACTTGTGGAAAAGTTGCCTTGCGACAGAGACCTGTCTGAGTGGCTACCAAACCGCTTGGCAGATGACAGCTGGTCGGAAGAGCGAGTCCGAACCTTTGGCTAGAGGATAACTTTCATTTAACGTCTTTTCGCAACTAATTTATAAGAATTTATGTCCACTCAAAGTATTTTATATTGCTGTCCGTATCCGTGAGCTTTTCGCGTGGGTCTTCCCCTGCTGGTCTTGGGTCTCTTGGTGGAAAGTTGCTGTTAATTTTATTTAATGCTAATGCATTACTTTATTAAATAATAAATCAACAAGTTTGTTACAGGTTTAATCAAATTTTTTTAATGGCTTTGGGGAAATTTAGGAACGGATTTTGAATAAAATGTACAAAAAATATTCAAGGCTGAATAAATTTAAACCCTTTTATTAGGTGCTATTAATAACGGTGATCCTTTTATAATTTATATTACAGTTTACAGATTCACTTTCTATTCTCTTTCTCCAGTTTGTCATGAACAGATGAATTAAATTTTACTAAAAACTTCCGATCCTTCCGATCCTGAATCGCACTAAACCATAAACTTTTGTAGCTTCCACCAGAAAATGTCTCAAAATTCTGGTTACGATAAGATTTGACGAGTTGGCTTTGCCATGTACTCAAACAAATGGAACTGGGTCCGACTTCGAGCTCACTTTCGATGGAAGACTTATAGCCACCTGAAAGCCCAGGCCCCCTGGATGCCCCGTCAATGGTACGATCACGCACAGGCCCGAAGATTACCCCGGGGGATTCTTTCTCGATACTATGCAAATGTCGAGTATTCTGTTTTAGTTATGTGCAAATTTATTGTTTATAAAATGCAGCAGCTGAGGGCAGGCGGAGAGCGATTGCTGCCATTGTGCGCTGTTCCCCGTCTTATTTATTTATTTTTTGGCGGTGTTTGGGGAGTTTTTGCAAGCCCTGCTGGGTGCTGTGTCTTGTGCTCTATCACCAACTGGTTTTGGGTTACGTTACCCGCACGCACACCGTCTTCGGGGCAGACGGGAGGCAGCGGAGCGGCGATCACATAATTCGTGTTGCTGCCTCATCATTCTTGTGCTTTTCCAAGCCGCGTCCCAAGATCGGGCCCTGAGGAGGAAGACGCTTTTGCCGAGTTTATTTTTATCAACAGCAGCAGCGGCAGCCGCAGCATTCTGCTGCTGTTGCATGATGGATCCACGGAGAAAAATTGCAAATTACAAATGCAGCATTTGCACTTAAATTGCTGGAAAAATCGGTGGATTTCATAATGCTTCTACCGTTACTGCCTGCGCATCCAACCGAGTCTGATATGGTTAATGCTTGAGCGTAAATGCTAAAGGCAGCTTAGGTTCAGATTAAGAAACCGTAAATTAAAAATAAAACTGAAAAAGTTTTTCTATTTTCGGTTGCTGACTGTCACCTTGACAGTTTATCGATAAACCGACCCTAGTGTTACCTTGCCTTCACTTTCCCCCACATGTTTTTGTTCAGTGTCCTGCTTAAGTCCCTGCCCCGATACCCGGCTGCTGTGTGTATCTGGAGACGGAGATGGAGCTGGAGATGGAGTCCGGCATCTCACGATCTTTAACATGTTTTGTCTCGATCAGTGAAATCATTCAATCAGAACGGTCAGCGTCGCTCTTCGCTCGGTCGCTGGCAGGAAAAAGGACGCAAGCACACGAACTCACACACACCCGACTCTCTTGTGGTTGTAAATTATATAAGGTTAGGCCAGATCTGGTTTTGTGCTTTTAAGGAGGCCTCCGACTCGGACTCGGACTCGCGACTGAAAGTGTTAGGCAGCTCTTCGGTTTTTGCTTTGTAATGCTGCCGTCAGCTCCCCGGTTCTGTGGGGATATCGCAGCGATATCTGTATCTGTATCGTAATTATGCAAGATCGGCGGCGGGTCGGAACGGTAGCGGCCAATTTATGACGCCCTGGGATGTGGGTCTCGAGTTCCCGGAGGGAACCCTTCCCGGGACGGGTCCATAAAGCATGTTTTTAAAATTCCATTAAAATTTATTAGCATTTCACACAAAATGTGCATAAATAACCGGGCGATGTTCGGGACTTTTGATAATTCGGAGCCTCCTCCCTTGCGGGCCGTTAATGATAAAAAATTGGCCATCGCCTCTCACCTGAGCCTGCTGGGATCTTGAATCGATTTTCATCTTCCGTGCGAGTTTGAGTTTCGTAAACTCCATAAATTGGAGGGGTTGGGGGGTGGGCGCTCGATAAACAGTTTATGCGCAATGCCCTTTGTTTATGCACGCATTATCTAAACAAATACGAAAATACGAAGATACGAAAATAACTCATTAAATGCAACGGCCATAAAACATGGACGTTTTCGTTTCGTGTTCGTAAACGGGAAATTAGAGTTAATGCAATCCCGATCGCCCCTCCGGCCGGCCCTGGCTTGGGCCCAGGTCCGAGCATGCATGTAAATAATTTGACAGCAGAGCGATCCCAGGGCAAGGGAGGCGGGCAACAAGTGCAAAGAGCGAAGCTCAAGTGCACACCGGGAGTTTCGAAAAGCGGGCGAGCCCGAGAGCGAATGGCCGCACAAAGAGGCAGAGTGAGAGAGAGAACGGGAGTACTGCAACTGGAACTCTTCCCACTATTTCCAGGTGCGCTCGGGTTAAGAACCCAAACCATCCCACAGCTCCTTTTCTTCTTTCTTTTGTTCTCTTTACCAATGGCTATAGTGGGTATAGTCGATAAGTTTGTTACGCTTAAGGGAGTCCGAAAATAAATAAATGAATACATTAGTATTATCCGACGAATAAATTTTAAAAAGCTTTCAAGGGAATTAATAATGGATTCATAAATTATTTACAGTTGAAGATTACAATAAATTGCCTATGTTAAAGCCTTTCCATGTCCATCGATTCTATGATATTATATAGAATAATAAATAAGAAAATGTATTTTTCTTAAAATAAATAAATAATAAATAACACGTACATGTACATGATACATAAATAAATAAATAGATATATAAAATTAATTAAATATTTGGATCTTAGATATTTAGATAATACTTATAAAACAAAAACACTTTTATTGAGACTTTTGGACTCTTAGAAATAACTTGAATAGTTACAAACAGAATAAGGAAAATAGTAGATATAATTATAAAGAAACATGTTCAAAAACATGCAATTTTGGTTGGAGAGTGCGATAGCAAGTAATCTAGCCTCAACATTCTATTAAAAGTTATAGTCAAATCCATCAAGAAGTTAAATTAATTAAATATATAAATGATTACAGATTACTTTGAGTTACGTTTAAATATTGCAATGAAAAATAATTAATAATAATTATTTATACCTACGCTAACGTATTAGCTTTTCTCAGGCATAGAAAGGGTATTCAGAGGCTCGTTCTCGCCGTCAACCCTTCCTTTTTTACGGATTTTCTTTTGTGCTGCTTGTAATGCAAAGCGCATCAGGCTCTGCCTCGGTCTCTGCCCCGGTCTCTGCCCTGGGCTCTGCCTGAGCCGGCGTCGTTCTTGGTGGCTTTGTCGAGATTCCTGGCTGGCCGGCGGCTATAAATGACAGGTGCTGGCCATTTCACTTTTAGTCTCGAGGTGACGACGCATGCGCCATGGACCGCTGGCTGAGCAGTGAGTTGCAGGGTCGGGAAGCCTGGGAGCCACTCCCAACTAACCCCTTGTCGCCTCCCAGTTATACTTTTAGGGGCACTGCTTCTGGTCTCCGGGCCGGGGGGGCATGGCAACACGATCAAGGAGCGCAACCTGTTCGCCACAGAGCTCTTCCAGACCCTGGCCACCGATCGCCAGGAGGAGAACGTGATCATCTCGCCGGTGTCCATCCAGCTGGCCCTGGGCCTGGCCTACTACGGAGCTGAGGGCAGGACGGCGCTGGAGCTGCAGAAAACGCTGCACGCCTCGGCGAAGGAGAGCAAGGACGGGCTGGCCGAAAGCTACCACAACCTGCTGCACTCGTACATCAAGTCCAAGACGGTGCTGGAGATCGCCAACAAGGTGTACACCCGGGAGAAGCTGAAGGTGTCCGACCATTTCCGGGAGGTAGCCCACAAGTACTTCGACTCCGAGGTGGAGCCGCTCGACTTCAGCCGCGAAACAGAGGCCGTGGAGAAGATCAACCGGTGGGTGAAGCAGCAGACGCAGGACAAGATCGAGCGAGTGGTGGACAGCCTGGAGCCGGACACCAACGTGGCCCTGGTCAACGCCATCTACTTCAAGGCCCGCTGGGCCCGGCCCTTCAACGACGAGGACACCCGCGACCGGGAGTTCTGGCTGAGCGAGCGCCAGTCCGTCCAGGTGCCCACCATGTTCGCCGACAACTGGTACTACTACGCCGACTACCCGGAGCTGGACGCCAAGGCCATCGAGCTGTTCTTCGAGAACATCAACCTGACCATGTGGTTCATCCTGCCCAACCAGCGCTCCGGGCTGCAGGCCCTCGAGCAGAAGCTCAAGGGCGTTGACTTCAAGCTGCTCGAGGAGCGCTGGCAGTGGCAGAGCGTCTCGGTCTACCTGCCCAAGTTCAAGTTCGAGTTCGACACCGACCTCCGGCCCACGCTGCACAAGGTGAGTAGGGGTGAAGCGGAGTGGAGTGGGTCACAAGGGTACACCGTGGTACAGCCATGATAACATCTTGGAGAGGTTAATTTACATTTTTAGATGGTTCCAGACTGGTTTCTATGCTAGGTTCTTGGTTCTAAGTCCCGAGATAGTTCAGGATAGTTCCATAAAACCATTCATTATTACCAAGGCCATTAGATGTTGTATATTATTGTTACCTAAAAATGTAATGGAGAGTCTGAAAGATTGAATTTACTATATTTAGCGGCCTCTTCTATCGTGATTTCCTTGCCTTGGTAGAACCTGCCTATATGCTTTCTTATCATCTCCTTAGATGGGAATCAGCGCCATGTTCTCGGATGCCGCCGACTTCAGTAACATTTTCCAGGACTCGCCCATCGGCACGCGAATCACCAAGGTGCAGCACAAGACCTTCATCGATGTGAACGAGATCGGATGCGAGGCGGCCGGCGTCAGTTGTAAGTGGAAACTCATGCAGAGTTTTCAGGCTTCTCAATCCCTTCCATTTTCCAACTCCCCACAGATGCCGCAGGGGTGCCCATGTCCCTGCCCCTGGACCCGAAGACCTTCGTGGCCGACCACCCGTTCGTGTTCATCATCCGCGACAAGCACGCCGTCTACTTCACCGGACATATCGTCAAGTTTTAGCCCTAAGCCCACATATATTTAGCACTAAGCACTTGAAACTGTAATCATTGCATCAATCAATAAAATCGGACGTGCTCCGCTAGAGATCAGAAGTCCATAGTCTCGCACATGGGTTGAGAATTCCCGCCGCACTTTCCCGCGTTTATAACCAGGAACACTGGAAGGATGCAAGGAGGGATTAGTAAGGGTATTTTTCAGGCTGCGAGTGGGATCCTCACAGTGCTTGCGCGTGAGGAGGCGGGCACAGTTGTGGGCCAACATCGAGCAGTACTCCATCTCCAGGTGGCATCCGTTGATTAGGGCGCAGACCAGCTTTCCCCTAAAGTTTCCCGAGCACTCGCCGGCACACTGCGCTGAGATCCTGTGAAACAGGGCGGCAGCTGTAAGACAGATGGGTTAGAGGCTTCTATCCGGGAGCAGTGGGCGATATACCCAAGAATATAACCAAATGGATCTTCATTCTCCCATCAACCGGTCCGGGCAGGCGGCAAGAATAGCAATAATTCCACAGGCTGAGGCTGAGGCTCCCCTCGTGGACTGAAAGGCGTGTCAAATCCATTGCTCGCGGTGAAAATCCAATTACGGGCTTATATACCCATCAGATATGCAAGTCACACTCAGCCTGTTAAGTACACGGAGATATTTCATAACAATAATTGTTTCTCGGTGGTCTCTCCTCCCCGTTCGAAAGTTAAAAATAAACACTGGAGCCACAAACATAAAAAACCGAATGTTGTCGAAGCCAATTGCAATATTTAACTCGAAAACGACGAGCAGAACGTGCGACCCAAAAATTAAGCGAAAGAGTTGGGGAAAATAACCGAAATCGATGCAACTGGGGAACGACAACTGGATGGTTTAACCCTTGGGCAGCCCTTTTGTACCCTCTATAAAATTCCAGCTACAAGTTCTTGATTCCTTATAGATCTGGAATTTATTCTCAAAAAGTAAAAATGATACAGTATAATCAAGTACAAAATCTACTCTCGAGTGTGCTCGACTTTGAGGTACACTGTAACCAATAAGACTGTGGTGTGGCAGAGGACTACTAAATAGAGCTGAAGAACTGAAACTATGTTTTGTCAAATAAACAATAAACAATAAAGTCATATAAGCAATAAACTTTAACATCGCCAAACAAAATTATAGAATTCTGATACCAATTAAAAACACCTTTTAACGAGATAAAATATAAGTGGCAATCGCACATTCAACTAAAAAAAATGTATGATATTAAATTTTGAGACGTTTAATAGGAACATTGTCGATTTAGAATTTTTAATTATTAAATTACTAATAGTTTAACTAGTTTCTAAATTAGAAATTTTGTAATGTAACTATTAATCGTCACAAAATTTGATATCAGAAGCTTTTGAAGTTGAAGGTGCCATAGTCCTTTTTCTCATCTCGTTAAGACGTATTTTTGTTTGATATAGAACACGAATTCTCACATGTTTTTCATGATTTTTATAAGAACAGATTGTGCAAGGGTTTTGAAACCTGGCAACATTATATATATAAATAAAAATTCTTTTATAGGTTTTTAAAAATTGTAGACGTAGTCGCCATTTTCCGGGCGGGACCTCTGACCCGAAGTAGGCTCTAGCTCTCGCAATACAGATCCGAAAATTGTGGAAAATATTGTTTTGTGAATAGAAATGAGGCGAAAATTCCCTAAACCTCGAATATTTAAAGGGAACAACGAACTCGCCATGTGGCACGATTCCAAAAGTCAACATCTTTTTTTTAAGCAAACTGTTCCGCAGTTGTTGCCTAAAACAAGGTATTTAGTAATATTTTAGTAGAATCACCCTAACGTATAGTACTTTCATCTCTTGCACTTGAGGAGCTCTGTTCACCTAACATTAGTCTTTAAGAAAAAGAAAATCTATCCGATTTATTTTCTTGAATTATTATTTAAAATATCTTTAAGTCGAAAAAAACCAAAAATAAACCTAAATGAGCGTTTGAGTCTATTCATTTTGGTTCTCCATGCTGCCTTTTCCAATAAAAATATCAATAAAGTTTACAATAATGACTTGTATAAATATAAAACCTATTCCTTACAAAATGGCCAGAAAGAATCAGGTTAGGAGAAAAAGCTGGCAGATCCATAATAAGGCACTACTCCCTGATCCCGGATCCCGGATCCCGGGTTGTGGGGCCTGGAATCGGGGATTAGCTAAATGAACTGTCAGCTTGCGGAAAACTCGTTTGCACTGCACTTGTGCCATTTGTTCCAAAAGCGCCTGCGCCTTGCACTCGGCCACTGTGCTGTGCTGTGCCATTGTGCGGCCTGCACCTGCTGCAACTGCTCCCCTCGCTGGCTGCCTGGCTGCTTTTCTGCCTCTTTAAAATTCCGCTCGCGAAGCGCAGCAACAGAAACACAGAAAACTGGTCGGGGGCAAAGGCGAGCGGTTCTAACGAAGGGACGGTCCGTGCAGCCCAGAAGTTTCGATAGGGACCGCAGCCGGATCTGTTCCCAGGCCACAGCCCTGTTCCCAGTATATTCTCGGCCTACCAGTATTTGCGCAGAGAGAGCCCCCAAAGAGAGAGAGAGAGATAGCGGCAGTGGCGGAGTTCGGCGATTCGGAGTCTTTGGGGCCGAGCGGCAGCAGTCGCTTTCAGTCTGCTGATCACCTCGGACGACTGATCAACTCTCGGCTGCGCGCATGCGCGAACGGAATTTACGAAGCGGAGCGGAACGAACGGAAAGGAACGGCGGCTGCCCCCGCGTTTTTGCGCATTTTCGCTTATCAAGAGCCGAGGATCGAGTCGGAATCGGTGGAACGGGAGCCCAGGAGTGCGGAAATAACCCAAGAACGTGTGTGTGTGTGTGTCAGTGAATGTGCAACGGTGATTTCAAAGCGACCTGCCACCGAGACCCCGCCCCACCCCTGCCGAAATGTCCCCAGACCCATGCATAAATACAATTAGGCCGCGCGCAGAAAAAGGCAAAGCTAATTCGCTAATTCGGATCGCGAACCAGTTTCCAGTTTCGGTTTCGGTCTCAGGCGGCCAGCGGCAGGCACTCCGCGGATTATTCGGCGGGCGCGCCAGGCAATATTGAATACGCCTAAGCTCAAATTGTTGTCAGTTGGTTCGGCTTTTGTTGATTTATGCGCGCGATTAAAGGAAACAACCAGCCAAGCAGAATAAGATAATAAATAAGTGTGATGCCAGAAGGCAGTGCCCCTTCCCTGTGTCACCAGTGAAAACCCCGTGAATGCAAATCAGGCGAAAAACAAAGGTTGATAAAAGCCGCCGATAAGGATATATATTCGGGGACAAGTCCTTCGCCTCCGCCCCGCAGACATGGATAACCCAAATCAAATGCCCGTGGAGCTAGAAAGGTGAGTGTGCCTGACAGGTTTCGAGTTAAATTAAATTATCTTTTATGTGCTTGGGATTTATTGATATTTCGCTGTTGTAAACACCGAGTTGACAGAGGAATTAGCACTTCACACGTAGGCGTAGTTGGCAATGTGCCCGATGAACACGATCGAGTCCTTGTACTTGATGGCAAACACAAACGGATGGTCCGCCTCAAACTTCTTGGAGCGCGAGAAGAGGCCCTTCAGCACTGGTTCCAAAGACAAGAGGATTCGGTTAACAGGGTTGCTCAAGAAGGTAACTCCATGGTGCACTCTCTTACCTCCGGTTTCCAGGGGCTGCTCTACACCAGCCTCAGTCACCTCCACGTGGGCCTTGTGCTCCACGGCGTTGATGAAATGGCTAACAAACATTCGGTACATGTTCCCAAAGTCGCCGTCCCTCGAGAACATTGTGTGGACGCCCAACTGTTTGGGAAAAAAGGCCGTTTAATTAGTTACAGAATGACACAACTTTTTCCTTAAATTAATGAGGTTAATATTTAAAATGGGCACTTATAACTTGAAAGAATATTACAATGAATTGGTATATTTCCTTAGAACATTTTGATATCTGTCGTGGAAATGTGAGAGCTAACTTTGACGGGACCCAGACTCCCCGTAAAATCTTTTCCTGTTCGGCAGAAGTACAATAGATTTCCGATAGGCAAATGAGGGAGAAGAAGAGACTTACAGCTGTTCGCAATAATCGATAGGTAACAGCACATTTACCAGCACTATGTTAAATTTTAAGAGCGTAGAAAACGGATTAACTTTACAATAAGCTTATAACTTTGACAGGAAGGGTAGAAATCGGGCATTAAAAAAAAAAAAAATTATAGCTCACCTGCTTGAAGGCACCTTCCAAGCCCACGCCGAAGGTCACGCTGAACTTGGGCAGCAGCACTTCCACCTTGTGCTGGCTCATATCCCCGATCTCGGCCAGCAGGTTCTTGCCCACCAGCGACTGCTGCAGGGACCTCAGGCCATCCTTGCGGTTCGGCAACAGCAGGAGCATGGAGAAGTCGGCGTTTTGGTAGGGCAGCTCCACGACCTTGGCGTCCAGGGAACGGACCTCTGCGTAGTTGAAGTTCTGCAGTGTCCACATGGTGTCAACCTTCACGGATTGGCCGTTCCCGGTGCGGAAGGAGCGCTTTTCGGTCTTGTCCAGCCGGAAGGCCTTCTGCCAGGCGGCGGAGTAGGAGACTCCGTTGACGATCACGCCCTCGGTGCGGTCGTTGAGCAGCTCGGAGCGCAGGATGTCCGTGATCTTGCCGTTGGTCTTGGTGGCTACAGCCCGGTTGATTGCGTCCGCCGTGCGCTTGTTGTACGGCGGGTGGAAGTCCAGCTTGTCGATGTTCGAGTCGAACTGGCGCTGGGCCACGTCGCGGAAGGAGCCCTTGAACTCCAGGTTCTCGTTGATGTATACGTTGTTGGCCAGGCGGAAGTTGTTATCGCGGGTCAGGGACTGCTGGTGGCTGCCGCTCCGCTGGCTCACCGCGTCCGCGTCCCCGGGCCCCAGCCGCAGGCCCTGCTGCAGCTCTGAGGCCGTCTGGCCCTTGGCCCCCACAAAGGCCAGGGCCATGGAGCTCTGGATGGTGGCCGGCGAGATGACCAGGTTCTCGTTCAGCCGATCGGCGCCCACGGCGTTGTAGAGATCGGCAGCCAGCAAATTGCGATCAACGGCGGCATCGTAGCCTGTGGTTCTGGCCTGCGACACTGTCGCTAGGAGTACTGGGGGAATAGAGTCGGAACCCAGCATTAGAAGCAATTCATTCGCAAGCCCCGCCCCTCTCGATGAAAAACACACAAGGAGAAAAACAGATGGATCGGAGTGCTTCCGATATGCCAGTTTAAACCATACTCGTCGGAATGCTCCAAATAAACGATATATGCTAATAACATGTCTTAGTCAAGGCAGCTCTACCTTGGGCCTTAGCTTGAACCTAATACGAGTTAGTTATCGGTTGTGCCGAAATACCGCCTCAATTTTTATGAAATCGCACTTAACTTCAGCTACATTTCTCACTGTGCACGAACCAGATCGCTAATTGGAGCTTACGTAATAGGCAGCTGATGATGACAGCCATGGTCGTCGCATAAATAGCTGATGGGCGTCTCCTGGTCCGCTTGATTCGCACTTGGGACTTCTCCGAGCTCGTCGGAATGTGAACTGAAATCGAGGCGGTCGTCGCGCGGCTCCGGAGGCTGTTCCAAGTCGCATTCAAGCGACGCAGCTCCCGGGCCCCGAAAACAGAGAGCGTCGGCTGTGTTTACACATCATTTGTCACCTTTGGCTTGCCATGGGTGAATCTGTTTATTTTCAGCGATTCGAGAGGGCCTGATAAGGCGATAACCCCGATTAGAGCTAGCGCTATAGCATTGGAATCGAATATTAAGTAACTCAGATGTCCACGATGTGGCCGGCCAGCAGCAGGGTCTTGTCATTGCCGATGGCGTAGAAGAACGGGTGATTGATGACCAGGGGCAGGGCTCGTCGGAACAGATCCCCGAAGGCTGCACAAAAAACAGGAACGGGTTGGGTTACACGGCCTTAGAGCCTGATCACTGATCACACACAATAACACTTACAGAATGAGTCGCCGGAGCTGCCGCCTTCCTCCTGGATCTCCAGCAGGCTGCTCTGCACCACCGCTCCCAAGGGAGGAGCCGAGCTGGCCAGAAGGGAGCTAAATACCTCACTCAGCTGGATCTCCGAGGTGAAAAGCTTGCCCAGGCCCAGCTGAAATATAAAAGGGAAGAGTAGGATTCAGCTAGAATTATAAGTGGCAATAATAATAATTTATATGCGGCTAAAATATGCTTCTATTCATATAAATCTCAATTATGACTGATGCTTATGAATCCAGTCTATAATTTAAAATTAAAGTTCGGTTTGGGCGGTATATTTTAAGCTTTCGATGAGTCTACGTTATTCCTCTTATCATGATTATTTAAAGTATAAGCAATTCTTCGATCTATTAGTCTCTACTCTTAGCCAGAGGATTCCCTAGGAACGTCAACTCACCTCCTTGAGCACTGCAGTCAGCTGGGAGTGGACCAGAACCCTGAACTTGGGCAGGGTGAGGGCCACCTTCCGCTCCTCCAGCTGGCCCCGCAGCTGCTGCAGATCGGACTGCGCCAGCTTCCTCTCCAGCTGGGCCAATCCATCCGCGCGGTTCGGGAAGATGACGAGCAGTCGCAGACCGGCGTTGGCAAACGGCACCTCGATCAGCTGGGCGTCCAGGGCCTGCACCTCGGCGTACATGAAGCGGTGTTGACCGAACATGGCCTCCACCAGCCTGGGCCGGCTGCCCAGACCGAAGAAGTTGATGCTCTGCGTCTCCGCCGGATCGAAGGCCTGCGCCCAGGGAGCGCGGAAGGTCAGGGCCGAGACGTGCAGAAATGGCGTGCCGTGCTCGGAAAGGGACTCCAACTGCGAGGCACTGACCAGCTCCCCCAAGCTGAAGTTGCTGCGGCTGAGATACTCGTAGTTGATGTCCTGGGCCGCCTGGGAGACACTCTCCCAGCCCAGGCGATGGCATCCGACTCCGAAGCGGGCGGCCCCGGCCTCGAACTCGTCGCGGAAACTGAAGGTAAACCGCTGCTGGGTGTAAAAGTCACTGAGCAACCGGAGCCGACATCCGACAGCAGCGGACTGCTTGAGGTCGGTCAGCATGTCCTGGAGGTCCTGGACCGCTGCTTCTGGGCTGCCAGCGTGCTGCAGCTCCAGAGCCTGACGGAGCTCCTCCCTTCCCGAGCCCGGAGAGCTGCCCGCGAAGAGCAGGCCCAGGGCAGTCTGGACTATCAGGGGGGACACGACCACGTTGGCCTCTGGCTGGCTCAGTCCCAGCTTGGTGGTGAGGCGCAGGCCGAAGCGATGGTTCGAGCTGGCCGAGAACCCAGCGTCGACTGGGGACAGTGGAGCCAGAGTGGCCAGAGCCACAAGCAGGGCGGGAAGTAGTCTCCAGGTCATGTTCTCGTTTCTGGGAATTCCGAGCTTCGACTAATGCCGGAGATCCAGCTTACAGACATCTGAGCTACGCGATCATTCATTAAAATTAAAATTATATTGAGACATTGAGGTCATTGATTAGGGAGCTACGCAGCCAAAGCTCGGTATTGAAATTCCTCGGAGATAGGGGGCTTTTTGAGAGGCGGAGAGTTCCGAAATTCTCAAAGAGAAACGTGTGGGCTGAGAGAGGGAGAGCGAGAAAGAGCGCGAGAACTTGAAAATGTTTTCAAGTTCATATTTCCTCTCACTCTCGGCAATCGCCTCGTTCAATTATGCAACACTGGAAAATGTTTCAAGATATTTTTTAATGAGGTCAAAAAGTATTCTGCGAAATTGTCATCATAAAAGATTTATTGCTTTAGTAATATATACAAAAGTTCCCAGAAAATATCATCATAAACAGTCGTTCTTATCGAATTTTAAAATATTTTTATATATATTTAATTTCGCAACACTGGAACATGTTTCATACTTGGAAAAAGTCACAATCAAAAATAATTTAATGAGGTCAAAAAGTTTTCTAAAAAATTGGCTTAATAAAAGACTTATTGGTAAAGAATTATAATTAATGCCGAAAAACAGTTCCCAGAAAATATACCCATAAAAAGTCTTTTGTCATATTAAACATTTTTTAATATACATTTTATATTCATTTATATAATTTATAACAAGGCGGTAGACATTTCAGATGAAGAGCCACGAAAAGTTCAAATAAGATTTGTGTTAAATAGAGCAAATGGGTTAAATTCTATTGAAACAAATAAAAACAAATAAACTCAAATTTCAATAAAACCTGTTCCAAGAAATACATACTTAAGAAAAAAATATTTTTTAAAACATTCTTAGTAGGGTTGTTTGTTTCCAGAATTTAAAGTTAAGCAGAATCTTGTAATCGCTATAACAGGAAATATATGTACAACTTTTTTAAGATTCTTTTTAGTTTATGGAGCTAACATGATTTTCAAATATTGTAGTTTATTTATTGTAAATATCTTAGTATTTCCGTAATGGGTACAAAGTATTTTCCTATAGAAAAGATACTAGCTAGTTCTCTGTATAACTTAAAGTCTTGATTTATTTAAACTGCATATTTGGGGATGTTTTAGGGTTTCCTTAATAAAAAGATACATTTAAGATGTTCATAAGCGATCACTGATTTTACAGCCACTTTTTTTGTGTGTGTAGGCAACCTTGAATGGCGCTATTAATTATGCCCAGCTTTCAGCGGGTATTTCAATTACTCATCTCGTTGTCGAACAGTCCCTGCCTCCGCCCGCCCCCAACGGCTCCTTCATGGCACTCTCCGCTTTCCATTCTTGATGCTGAATACAGATCTAGTGCGCATGAGGAAGTTTGCTCATTTTGAAAAATGATTGAGAAATCCGCCTTTGATTTACTGCCGTGAGGTAGCTGGGTAGCCGGGGCTCCCAAACTGGTTTGCCAACTTACAGCGGCGAGCGGGCAAAAACCATCGGCTGGAAATCCAGAATCGCACTCGGCTGGGAAAAGGCACTACTGCTCGGAATCTGAATCTGAATTTGAATCTTTGCCTGAATCTGAGTCGGAATCGGAATCCGAATCAAAGTCGGAATAGGAGGTCGCATTGGTCTTATCAGCGCTGCGCAAGGTTATCGAAGTGCAATTTTCCATAAATACGTGTGTTGACTTTATTGTTTGTTTTTTTTTCTTTGAAAAATGCAGCTACTTTAAGTTCGCTCTTCTCCGGAGAACCACTAGCCCCTGGCCCTGCTGAGGGCGTCGGTGCCCGGGGCCATCAGCGTCGGGCGGTCCACGTGGCCCATGAATAGCACGGAGCTGGGGGTGCGGATGGCGAAGACGAACGGATGGTCGGCAGTGAACTCCGGGGACTTCTCGGGCAGCGACAAAGGCACGAACTTGGCATCTGTAAGGGGAGGGAGGGGTTATTAGTTGGCCCTGGGATTAGGAGTTCAATTAGTCAAAGAGGACATACATGAAGCTGCCGCGGCCTCGGTGCCCGCCTCGCCCACGTCGATGAAGGCCTTCTGAAGGATCTTCTCCACGCGCACCGGCTGGTTCAGCATCTTGGTAATCTGGGACTGGGGCGTGAACATCTGTTGGACGCGGAGCTGCTGCAGCGGGAGAGTCATGTCCTGCTCGAACTCGACTCGGAACTTGGGCAGACGCACGGTGACGGTCTGGCGGCGGATGCGGGAGGCAATCTTGTTGAGGTCGAACTGTTCGCTGGCCAGCTGGTGCTCGAGGTTGGACAGGCCGTTGGGCTGCTTGGGCAGCAGGATCATCATGCTGGTGGCACTGTCCTTGTAGGCCAGCTCCAAGGCGGTGGCGTCCAGCTCTGGGAGGTCGGCCAGGCCATACGAATCGTCGTTGTACATCATGGCCACGCTGGACGAGCTGCCGTCGGTGTGCTGGAACTTGTGGGGCAGCGTGTCCATGGTGGCGAACTCGTTCTGCCAGCGACCCTTGAAGTAGATGGCGTTCACCAGCAAAGCCTGCGTCCGGGAGTCCAGGTCGGAGGCCGAAATGAAGTCGCGGATCTTGCCCCGAGTGTTGTCCGACACCCAGTTATTAATCTTGGCGGACGTATCCTTGCCGTTCTCCATGTCCACTGCCTCGATGCCGGCGCGGAAGTAGTCCGTTGCGAATGGGGGAAAGCTGCGATTGACGCCGCCCAGCTGGCGGCTGTAGTACACCTTGGTGGCCATGACCAGATCGACTTCGCCCAGGTCCTTCTTGTACTCGATCAGGTTCTTGAAGTCTGCGGCCGAGCCCAACTGGCTGGGGAACCCCCCCGCCTTCTCCAGCTCGAGCAGGGTCTTGCCCTCCGACGACCCGTAGATCAGGCTCATCAGAGCGTGCACGGAGACGGGAGAGTAGACCAGGTTGCGCCCTCCGTTCGCGGGGGCGATCTTCTGGAAGAGCTTCGAGCTGAAGCGGTCCATGTAGCTGGAGGTGGGCGGAGGGCGGGTGGCGGCAGCAGTAGCCGGCGCAGGGCGTGGATTCATGTCCACCACCTCTATCTGCTGGCCGTCGTCCACTTGCTGTTGCGTATTCTGTGCTACCCCGAATCTGGGAGCGAGCTGTGGTACTCCCTGTGGGTTGTAGGCCTCTGCGTTCCGTCGCGGTCCCTGTGGCGGCACTGGCTGGTCGTAGTAAGTCGGTTGGGCGGGGTACCTGGGGTTGTAGGCCTGCGTGGCCAGGAGCTGGGACGCCGCCAAAAGCAGCAGGAGAGCTGGAAGGAAAACAAAAGGGCGGACTGTTGAGAGCTGGTGTCCAGACGTGCTCCGCCTCCCGCCCCTTTACTTACTGGTTTTGCTCGCCATCTTTCTTATATGCAGCTCCTTGAGGGATTGACTGTGTGCGCGAATTAATTTATTCGTCCGAGCCGCCGATCAGCTCGATTTCAGATGTGCTAAGACACTGATCATTGCGAAACCGATCATGAGCAGCAGAGCAGCGCTGCGCGGGTGAGAACCCAGAGCCGAGGCTGTAGCTGAGATAACCTGTTCCAGAACTCGCCGCTGCCACGCTCCGGAGAACCAGTTGATAATGAAAGCTAAGCTAAGCTTTGGCTCTCCCGGATCGCGGGAAAAACCCGGGGACGCCGATTCCAATTACAGAAAGAAAAACATATACCGACTGTAGTACCCAGCGAGGGTGCTTCGGGCTGGTTTTCCCGACCCCGGCATCTTAACCCTCGGTCCGCGTGGGTCGCACCTGTACCTGTAATTTTCATTGCTGTGACTCACCCGACATCGAGCGACAGAAACCTGTTGAGGGTCCGCTTACCCACAGGTGCTCTATCTGGGACCGACTCATAACTCCTGCTTGCATTTCCTGCCGGCCATTAGATAACTTTTCCATTTCGAAGACCGGAGACCCGCGAGAACTAATTACGTATTCCCCAGATAAGACCCCACACGCTCCAGCATCGGATTCTCTGCATTCTTAATTATGTAAACCCGAACTCCGAGCCCCAACACGGAGTGCATTTCATATCAGCACTTCGCCTCCTCCCCCGATTCGGTTGGCGGTGACCCAATTGCAGGCGGCCGAATGTGTAAACATAATTTACTCCAATTAGAGTACGCCCCTGGAACTGGGGCACTCGGGGAGTGCATCGCTGATAGGAATACGACGAGGAACGGGGCACAGAATGCAATCGATAAGAGCCGTGGAGCCCCTGGGTAGGAGGGTTAATTGCACTGCACCAGGTGGGTCGGGTTTCGGTACACAGAGGAAAAAGTCGTTGTTCTGGAAAGAAGTCCATAATAGTAATAATAGTAAATACACTCCTTTAATAATACCGAGGATATTCAGTTGAGGAAAGCATTTATTTTTATTGATAATTCTTGGGATTCAGATATAAGGTTTTTTCTCTGGGTGTGTAGCTCCCCCTCGCAACTCCCCGCATTTGTTTGCTCTGGCTGATATGACGTCGAGTGCTTTGCCCGATCAAACAATGACTATAGCCGCAGAGCCAAGGCAGGGGTTTTGGCGGTGCCTCCATACCTATGTGATCCGGCGTTTCCGTAGGGAGCAGCCAGCTGCAGTCAGAGGCACTTCCCCGGATCGCTTGAGAGCCACTTCGAACTGTCAACGCTGGGGGATTACTAGCCGAGGGGAAGTGCTTGAGTCTGTTAAGAAACAAACAAACGTCACAATAAACAATAAAGCCTGTTTATAAAATTATATTCAAGGAAGTCGGGTCAATAAGTCAATAATAACACATATAAATGGGATCATTTTAAACGGTGTTCAAACTAGATTCATAAGGCTTTACCTTCTCATTTAAATTTAAATGGGATGCAGATCTAATCGCCTGTTTCCACTCTGGAGAAAAACCTTCTATCATGAATTGATGGGTGATTTAAATTTATGTAATTCATTAGATCTGCATTTCAAATTAGATTTCACATCGTGGAATCAGAATATAAGCTGCTAGTCTTATTTTCTTGAGTGTTTTCGATATTAATAAAATCTAAAAGAACACACTGCAGTGCTTAATTGTGTCATAGTTTCTGTTGCATTGAATTAAAGAATGATATTTATCTCACTATTAATTCAGTTTTCTTCTGGAGGGAATATAAAACACTTGGGCGTTGTTTTTATTCAGAAAGACGATAATAAACGTATTCGAAACTGATAGAGTGACTTTCTTTTTTATAACAGGCTCAGTTATCTTTCGATAATTCGACTTAATAATTATATTAAAGAAAGCCAACTGCAATACAACCCTTAAAAGGCCTGATGAGCGGATAGAACTGGGCTAAATCAATACAGAATGTATCTCTAACGAAGCATTTACAACGTATTTCCATGTTATCAAGTTTATTATGTAATTTAAATGGATTTTTAAAATTGTTTCGCATCTCAGTGGCCGACAAGGAAAATTCATTTTCTGGCAGTGATAAGCCTGAACAAGATCACATTTCCATCTGATCTTTACGCCTCGGTAATCGCTCGTATCTCCGAAACTGTTCTGCCCAATTTGCGCCAATTAGCTGGTCAATTACCCAGACACCCCCGCACCACGCGACCGCAGCTGGCGACAGAAACCGCATGGAAATGGAAATATTGCAAGTTGTCACCGGAGTGCTGCCTCAATTAGCGGCAACATGTTGCTGGTGCAGCGACCGCAAGAGCAACTTGCTGCTGACTTCGGTTTCAGACAGTGGCAGGCGTCAAACATCTGCAAGGGGGCCTTGGCCAAGCACTTGAATATATTAACCCTCTGTGGCTCCGCCACTGACTCTTAACTCGTTAATTGCGTGCCGGCTGCCTCAATGGGGGTGGGATAGATTTAATGCAGATGGCAAGGCGACGGATCGGAGGTGGCAAATGAGGAGCGAGTGCAGTCCGTTGGCGGCACTTACATCGAAATCGCATTAAATTACACGTTAGCCGCACGATTTGCCTGATTTGCATAAAATTATGGCAAATAAATCATAGAGCCGTCGCTCAGACCATCACAATATTTGTACATGCAATTTGCATCTGCGGCTCTGTGCCGAGTGCCGAGTGGTGTGTATCTGGCAACATGTTGCTAACGAGCCGAGCGAAAGAGCCTTCATCGCGGCATCCGGAGCCGCATCAATTAAAGCGACATAAAGGAAACTTATAATTTTCGTCCGACTTAATCATAGTCGGCATTCTTGCCATAGCTCGCTTTCCCTTCCCTTTTCTGCACAGCTCATGCATTTAGCAGCGTTTATAGAAATTACCAGCCCACCAACTCCCCGTTCATTCTTTACAATTCCCAGTGCACTCGGAGAAACTATATTTTTATTTGCTAAGCCATTTTATTTAAGTCACTGACGCTCTGGTAAAACATTGACATGTTATAACTAAATATGTGTGATTTGTGTGAGTAAGATAAGTCGATATTGGCGCTGTGCTAGACAATGAAAAAGAAAGGCAAACATTTTTTGTAATATTGCGTAATAAGTTATGACCTAAAATAAGGTATATAATTCTAAAAGTGACTATCCTTAGCTCTGATTTTTTTAAATTCTTCGAAAGAGAAGGCCCTTGCCGAAGCCAAAACTAATGTTTATATGGTACTGTGCGTGTGCCTGCAGAGAAGAAATTTGCTGACTCGCGGGTCAGGACTATGGGCAGGCATGATTTCTATTACGGAGCAATCCAACTTTCATATCCTTATAAGTATATCCTTTATAGTTTCCCGTTGAAAGGCATTAAATCCCTTCGTAGATAAATCGAAATCTAGGGTTTTGATATATCGCTGTCAGTGTCATTATATTTTCATGACCTAAAAACTGTTCACTTAAAAATTCCTGTTTTTTATCAGCTTTTTTTCGATATTTATATTATTTATCGTGTATTCCAGTGTAATGCCAAAGAATGGCCAGCATCCGCGGCTGAAGTTTCGGGGGCGGTGCTGGGGTAATCGCTGTTTAAATTTGTACTTCGTGATGCAATCATTCTGAATGTCAGAGAGAGCTTGCTGCGCCGCTCGCCGTCCGTACGTTAGGCGCCATAATGGGCCAACGCACACAGATGGAGAGAGGCTGGACTGGCTAACACACACACATACACCCACAAAAGCACACCCACACTCTCCCTGGGAGCTGAGGTCAGCAGCCAGCAGTTGTTTTCGGCCATTGTTCGGAGCTCCTTTTTTGGGCTGGGCCTGCACTCTGCGTGTTCTTTATTGATCTAAATTTGCGGCTTGCAAATTTGTGGCTCCTTTTCGGCGGATTTGCTGGCTTGGCCGCTTATCGCCGGCATTCCGAGCGAATTTTATTTGCCAGTTGCATTTAGGCAACAGCAACTCTAACTGCCAACTGGCAATTGCTGTAATTTCCCTTATAGATTTAGGCCCGGCTAATGAGCTCGGATCTTGGGCAATGCAATCTTGGCCGTCGGCCTCGGTCCGCCGTTAAAATTGTAATCAGTTAACGCTTAATTGGGAACGCTGCCACGCCCCTCGGCGGGCATGCAATGGGCACACAATGGGAATCAGAAACACAGATTAGGCGGAAGAACCGCTAAGCTAACCGCCAGTGCCAGCATTTTGCTTTATTCGATGTTTTTACTACTTGACTTGCCAATACATCACGGGAAGCGGGCCGCAGCGAGCGAACGAAGAAGCGGAACCCTTTCATTACGGGGAAAACTAAAGCGAACATCGCCAACGAGAAAATAATGATGAATTGCGGTATTATCGCACGGTAATGCGGCGCGAAGGAGACCCAGACCCAGAACCACATAGGAAACGGCGGGAAACTGGAGCACTTGCGCACGAACAGGGCCAGAAAGTCGGAAAGTCGGAGAGTTGGACCCAGCTCGGCCCAGACCCAAAACAAATATGTAAGTGCCCGGGTCGCCGACACGAAGGTGCGCTGGTATCACGTACTTCTCGGCCTCGCAGAGCCCAGCTCAAAATGCATCGACACGATGATTTATTTGCATTGCTAAAGCCAAGAACTTCACACTGCGAGCACACATAACCTACTCAGCGAATAAGACATTAAATTACAAAGTTGAATTCACAAAGATTTTGTTTTGAACTCGTTGAAATTATAAATTGTAAAAGGGTTAAGTTTTAAATCAAATTAATAGCGATTTAGGAAATATGTTTGTCTAGTATTCATTTATAGAAACAGCTCGGGTTTATCTCAGTGTCCCGGAGAGACGAAAATTAAACACGTAGCCGTGGCCAATTTCCTGAACAACTTAATTGAATTGAGTCGAGGGCCGTGGTACGGTGTCGTCCAACGCTTCGTATACGCAATGCCTGCTCGTCCTCCGTCCGCCGTCTGTCTCATTTGCATTCTGCACTCTGCACGCACAGCCATAGATCGAGCTTAGATGAATAAAGAAGTCCTACTTAATTCCCTTTGTGTACTCGGCACCGCCACACCCAGCCGCCTTCAACTTTAGCATTTCGCCGGAAAGCCGTGGCTTTCGTTCCCATTTCGCAATTAAAGTTGGACTCGCAGAGTCCGCCCAGAGCCCAAGCCTCTCTGGCGGATCCACCCAAGACAATTGCATTTGACATTTGGGCAGCTGGGCAGCTGGCGAGGCGGCGGCGCAGGAAACCAATTTAAAAGCGTCAGGGACTTGAGTTCGAGCTTGAACGAAGCGTTTTTCGCTTTTGTTTCGGCTCCGTTTCTGCCATAATCCGGCCGAGACTCGTTCGCTCTCTCGCTCCTCTGGCGCAGCCGCACCTTTGTCGGCCTGTCAAACTGGAAAACTGGCCAAGAGCACTCGCCTAACCGTTTTGACAATTTACCACCAACTCGGTCTCGGCTTTAGACTTGGTATCAAACTCGAAGTCGAAGTCGGAGTTTAGTACGGGGTTTATGCAATGATCAATGCATGATTTCAGGTGTCCTGGGAGCACTTAACTTTATAATTAAAAAACAGATCATTTAGATTTTATGTTCGGAGGTGTATCTTTACTATTTAATTAAGTGTCGAATTTTGTATGCAAGAATACATGAAATTCATCACATAAACCTGGCACAGGTCCAAGTCGGACTCCGATTCGGATTCGCATTCGCATTCGGACGTCTGACCATTTGTATAATTGGCATCTCTAATTTTTTGCTGGGATCCCCTGCCAGTGACTTATTATGGAGTTGGTAGCCGGTCGTCGGCAGTTGGTAGCTGGAAAATTCACGACCAGCGCGCTCTGTTCTTGCGGCGGCCAGTTGAGCGTGAGTAATCGAAAAGCCGAGCGCGTTGCATAAATATCAAAAAAGGCGCACAAGGAGAGGAAAATGGGAAAAACGGTGTACACTGTACGGTAATGGAACTGGTTTGCGCTTTTGGGCCGCTTTTAGCCGCTCTCAGAATTTTTACGCAGACTCGGTACGTACCAATGGCGATCAGCATGAGCCAGTGTTGCCATAATGCCTGTCATAAATTCTCCAAATTACCCAACACGTTGCGGTTTCGAGGGGTTTCAGCCTCGGCTTCGGCCTGGCTGATTTCAAATTGTGTGACAGCGGGGATCGCTCCACGTAAATTGAATTTATGCACTCGCCTTGTCCCGTACTTACTTGCGGGATTAATTGTCCACTCCAGTCTCCTGGCTCCCGGCTCCCGGCTTTTGTCTCAGTGCATCCGTCAATCGGGGCCGACTTGACAATAGAAATGGATTTCATAACGTGGCCTCCGATTGATGGCAATCAGAGGATCGCAGCACTGGAGCATTGAACCCAGCATCGGCTGGGAGGGGCTATCTTCACGGGGAGATCTCAGCCGAGATTGAGCCGGTTCCGCATTTCGCCCCTTGGGCAATCAAAGGTCCAGATTTGTGCCGGATTTTCACGTTGCGCTTATGTGCCGTGCATTAGGATCATTAATATCACATAAATGAGTTTTTACAACCGTTCTGTAAAGTCATTAAGTTCAAAAGGCAGTTTATGGCCACAGAGTGGAGAAGGGGAAATATGGAAAGGAAATAAGAGAGATTTTATTGGCCGTGGGTAAGGAGATGTTCCAGATGCTTCAGAGCCCTTGCTAATCGGTTCTGGCAGCACTTCACTTCATTGCTGTTCTCATTAAAAACTAAATAAATCTGTTTCGGTTTTCTACATATTATTATTATTAATTTCCGACCTTAAGGAGAACATTCTCTCAATTTAGGCAGAGTTATTCGTAAGAGCCAAGCCAAGTTGAGCCAATTGCAAATATCAGAGGCTCTCATATGCTCATGGGTATGACTGCCTCCCAGACCGTTTATTGGGTGTGTTTCGGCCGTTGCAGAGCGCGACGAACTTGTTGAAAACGGTTTCTGAACTCAAGTTTATGGGCCACATTTTGTAAACTTTATTTCGCTCTGTCCACTTGGAAGGCACTTGAAGTTGTTGCCGATGTTGGTAGGCAGCTCGAGTTCCTCACTTTGAGCAGTTGTCAAGGCCCACGCGCCTTCAAAGGCGGCTGCTGAAGGCCTCTGCCGCTTCCCGGACTGTAGCTCGAGTTTTTACAAAACATATATCCGCCGATGTGGCCGTCGAGCCGCCGAGCGTTATCCATCCGAATTCATGCGCATTACGCGCATTTGCGTAACAGATTCAAGTACGCGATACGGCGAGAGAGCTGAGTTAACAACAAAATGGGGAAAACAAGAAACTGTTTTTAAAAACCTTCTCCTTCTCCACGCTGTACTTGGGAGCATTACGCAGCAATACGAAATACAAGTTTTCAAGTGCCACAAAAAAAGGAAAAAACGAGACTCAGAAACTGAAATATTTTCTGTTTCAAATAATTTGATGTTGGCGCGTAATGAGTTAGCAGAAGTTTTGGGCCGCAGCCGAGAAACCAGTTTGCCCTCCTCGCGGGGCCTCGTACCATTTTTCCAATTTAAAAATTAACTGTGCTTTGATTAATACTCGATTATTCCAGCACTGCATGTGTCTATAAATTACGGAGGTTCTTCTGCCGGTTGCCCCCCTGATGTGTTAAATGGGGCTGCGGATGGATGGTGGATGTTGGATGTTGGATGGTGATGGAAAGTCCAGGATGACAGCGGTAAATTGCAGGAGTTTTTGTGTAATTTATGAGCAGTTTTGCCGGCTTATTGGCCTAATTACGCTGCAGTTTGCTCTGAGGACAACATCAATTGCGGCTGGGTCTGGGCCACTGCCGCCTGGAGAGGCTGGCAATTCACACTTCCGCGATTGGGCCGCAGTTTGTTTAAGCCATTGCCGATGTAGCTGGCCAACTCGCAACAGCACTGGCAGCAGTAGTACACAGAGAAAAAGTTTAGTTTAACGTTCAAATTAAACTGCAACCTTTATTATCGACAGAAAACGGTGATACTTGTTTTTCATTTACTATTTAATTTCGCGAGCTTTATGCTTTATAAGCATTTTTTTGTTTTCGGTGTATCTGCAACGGCAAACAACAAAGGCAGGCGGCATCGACAGCCGACAGTTTGAGAGTCGAGAGTCAAGAGTCGCAAGTTGCAAGTTCCAAGTCGCAAGTCGCAAGACGCCGGGCTCAAGAATCGAGTGCAGGTAATGGCACCCAAAGTCAGGCGGCAGCATCAGCGAGAGCCTGGCCTGCAGTATGTCTGCTGCCAACATCGTGACTAATTACATGCGACATAAAGCGAAAGAAACGGCCCACAGCTCGCCAGGAGAGAGGAGAGGCAAGGGGAACTAACTAAGCAACCAGGTCGTATACGTAATTGAAGAAAAAGTATCTGAAAATTGCCAAACAACAGCAGCAGCCGCAGTAGCAGCTTCAGCGGCGGTTGCAGGAGCAGTAATTGGCAGGAAAAGGCAACATCAGTGGCAGTGGCTGCTGCAATATCTGCAGTACACCAACTTGACAATTCAATAAAACTTTGGGCCCCGTCTGCCATGGCAATTGCAGTTGCAGTTGCAGTTGCAGTTGACAAGTCTAATAATCAGCTTTGTAATTTGAGCAATGCCAAAACTGAGGCCAGCTAATTGAAAATCGCCTTTCCTTTCCATTTTTCTTCTTTTTGCCTCCTGAAAGCTGTGCTCGTTAAATCTGCATCTGCCACGGAGCCGAGGAGAACAATTTACTTACGAGTATTTTTAGATCTGGCCACAAAAAACTGCAACTGCAACTGTAGTTTGGACTCTGGTTTCTGGTTTCTGGACGCCGCGCCGAGCTCTCTGCTTCTCATCTCGGACGCCCACTAGCATGCCATCGCCATCTGCTGAGGTTGCATTTTCAGTTGCCACACGAAAATAGCGCAAAGTAGTGCATCAATAAACAATAACAATGCTCCTTAGCTGCCGATGTTGCTGCTGCTGATGCTGCTGCAAGCAAACAGGAAAAGCCGAGGCAGAAGTAGATCTGCACAGCGAGAAATAATGAGGATTCAAGCACTATAAAAAATAAGCATTTTCTGTCTCTTCAATTATCACACTCTTGATTAGTCTTAAAATGTAAGGTGTAAGCCATGGAAGATTGAGAGAATCTCTTTGATACCATTCTAGCTGAACATATTTTTGAAAATAACCAAAACAATACATCCTTTAGGTTTCCCTAGGAATTATTTGCCCGCCATTACACTTGTGCTAAAAATGAGCCAGTTTACGAGGAAATTGTAAGAGCTTCAGATTCCTGGGATACTCTCTGTTATTTTCTCAGTGTGCCTGCTGGCCACATGTGCGGATGTTGCAATTGCAGCCGCTGGCTAGCAGCAGCCTGTCAATAAAAAACAGAAAACAGAGATAGGCCAGCAAAAAAAAAAAGAAGAAAGAAATAAAAGGGGGTAAATGGCAGGCCGAGAGCAAAGTGTGGCGGTAAAAAATAAAACATGTGCAGGCTGCAGTGGCCTGCGGTTAAGTGAAAGAAATCGCTGCCAATAGCGGAAATATTAGCGTTTACAGATCAGTAAAGGGGATCTGGGAGGGGGACACCTTAAAGGCAAGCCTCCTACCCCCGAAAAAGACAATGTGTTTATTATTGCAACAGAATATAGATCTCAAGGGGCGTTGAAATCGTGTGGAATATGAAAAGTATTTCCATGTAGATCGATGTCGATTCAGTTGATAATTTATTTACTGAACTTGATTTTCTTGTTTCGCGCTCTCGAATCTATAGCAAGATCAACTAGATTAGACACGTATCGAAATCGTTGCAATATGATGTAAAGCTAATAATGTTTAGAGCTGACACTGGCAAATATTTAATTGACAAGAATGATCTTTAATATAATGGTAAAATTGTTAATTAATAGACTTTTGTATTTCTTAAACTGTTAAAAGAGTTACAGGACTACAAGTATTTTGCAATGGCTTTTAAAAAAGGCGTATAATATAGTTAAATTCTCAGCGTAACTTTACTAACGCTTATCCATGCCCTGGCCAAGGGTAGAGGAATGCCGCTTCCCCTCTTGGCATGTTTCGGTCATTCCTATGTCCCAATTTCCCAGCTCCAAACTCCAAACTGCAAACTCCAAACTCCGAGTGGCAAACTCTATCAACTGCTTTGGGGCAATCCGGAATGCCAGAGCCTGAAGTGAGCTCGATTACAAGCCACCCCGTCCAGACCAAATCAATGCCATCCTGGTCCTAATCCAATTGTCGCTGAAAGGACAGGGGCCCAGGCCCGAGGCGAGATTTTCGGCAACTCGGCTGGCAACATCAAATGCCTCGACATGCCAGCCACGGACCAAGTCAAACCGATTGTGTTAAATCAAATGAAGCATAATTTTTACTCAATTTATGTATGCAGTTCCTCCCAGTTAACCCGCCGTTCCCAGTGGATCGCTTAGCCTGTCACTCCATCAGCCTCATCCTCAGAGGGTTGATGGGGGTTGATGTGAGCGCCCAGGACAGGGCAGGACTTTGGGAACATCATATTTCTATTAATGACTTGCATATTTATGAGTCCCGTACCTCCAGCCACCGCTTATCCGGAACCAGACCCATTCCGAATGCCCGTGGGCACTGCTTCGAAGTCGAAATGAGTGCAAATAGGCTGATTTTAATAATAAACAAACACGAGCACAAACACAAATAGGCATCAAATGTGTTCCGAGTCTATTTGAGTTTTGGTCTTGGCCGCCAGCGATGACTGGATCTCGTGCCTTTACGTATATACACTCGAACATTTATGGTACACCGCCCCGAGAAGAGAACATTTAACTGGAATTCGGGCGCTGTGCAGGGCTTCCCGTTTCGAAATGCTCGCGGTTCCAGCTACTCGTGCTTTGATGTGGTTCCCTGGCCATGGATTTCGTCAACATGTGGCTCCGTCCAACGAGGCGTGCAGAGTCTTTAAATAAACAGCAAAGAGCATAGGAAGGCCTAGGAAGTCAATGCTCCACATTTGCATATAAGCTCATCAGGTTGGCCTCGGGTGTAACGACCCAGAGATCGGCTCACGCTGCCACATTTGGGTGACCAAAAAGTGGAGTAGTTACGGCCAAGTGCCGAGCTCTCTCCCGCTTTATGACCGCTTCTGTGCGGGCCCATCAACCGCGAGTTCCCACAATCGGCGACAAGGCCTAATGCGAGGAAGACACAACAATGCCGTATCAGAGTCGCAGCGCTCCCGTAATGAAGTGTTAAGAAATATCAGACGGCCCGCTAATGAAATACTCGCTCGGGCGGGGATCGCTAGTCAACTTCGAGTACAAGCCCAAATTGTAATTGAGCGCGTTTCGGGCCTATCTCGGTTTGGTGCTCGTACCTTTCTTGATAATGATGGGAAATACCAACTGGCTGGAGGTTGTCACTTGGGAAACGGAACTCCCAGCCAAGGTAATAGCCAAGGAGTTGAACAATTAAGTAGTTGAAAAGCCGTGTTCTCTGTTTGTCGAGGTAATAAACCTATTATTTAGTCAGGTTTTCTAAGTACCACTTAAAGCTTTTAAAGAAAGATCCCCAAGAAAAATGTCCTAAATATTACCATATTTGTAATTAATTCTTTATAGAAACTTCCACATAGCCTTTTCTTTTAAATATTTATGTCTTTATCCAAATGTTTAAATAAAGCTTGAATATAAATCAGTGTTCTCTATTGTGGCTAGAAAGGACTGATTACTGCTTGATGTTCTCTGTTCAACTCTTCTTATGGCAAGTATACCTTTAACTCCATGTCCAAGCACCTTAGATTCATTTCTTGGGCACCGATCCAGCACATTTTGAGCTTGCGAGCCCAAGACCCATCCAAGCTGGGGAAGCCACCCCCAAAAACGTTCCATCGTAGAGCGTAGACCCAGCAAATGGAATTAGGAAATCTTTTTCGCCAAATCCAACAAATCATGTTAAAGCCGACCCATCGAGCGGTGTGTCTAGTGGGTCTAGCTCGCCAGAATGCCGGCGGGCAGAGTGTTTACACCGCTCTCGGTTTGCTGTTTTCAAAACTGTGCGGTTGGCCTGCAGTGGCGCAGCAGGAAGGGGTCGGCGTGGGCGTATTGCGACATTATCGAGGGTGGAAAGACCCGTCGAGGAACAGCCAGACGGCAAGGGCATAAAGTTTATATAATTATTTTTATGCCGACTCTCATAACTGAAGTGGAGCGTGTGGATGTGCACTGAGAAAACCGTTTGTTTGTCAATGTATTCCAGATACTCCCTCGTTCAAAAATGAACTTTTAAAACCTGAAAGTTCGATCTCTTAACTATATTTTATTGCCTTGGTAGGGCTAACCTTCAGTTGAAATAATAAAGGACTTTCCTTTTAATAAGAAAAAGTCCACATTGAATTATCAATTCGCTATCCTTATCAAAAATCAAAATTATGATCACCTTCAAGAATAGTTTCCTTGAAAATTAAATTTTAAGTACTACTTCCAGGATAAAAAAAAACATTTTTAAACTGCTTTTTACCGTGCACCCTAGATGTGTTTGATTGCTCAAGTGTGTGTGTGTGTCTCCTGGGGCTGTGTCAGCCCTTTTCCTTTGGCCGAGGCCATTCGAGTTGCTAACTATGTGAGTTATGCAATGAATAAAATTAAATTACACAAATGTCAATGGCTGCGATGTTGCTCTGGCGGCTGTGCTCTGCCGACTGCTCCCCAGCAACATGTTGCTAATGACAGCCAGATCTCTCATCTCGGCCAGAGCCCGGAATCCGGCAGATGCATTTTAATTAAAATCCCGAAGAAGGGCTCGCTTTAATCCAGGGCCCTGTACGAGTATCCAAAACGGAAATTGCGTGCGGCTGTTGAAGTGTCGGTTGTTATTGCTCCACCACCGCCACCGCCACAGCCAGCCACCCACCAGATATGCATGTTTGTTGTCCTGTCTGCAGGGTTGATTTGGCAAACGACGCAATTTGTTGTTGTTTGCGCTGGCAGCATGGTGGGTCAGTGGGTGTTGAGTGTTGGGTACCGTACCGCGGAGTATGAGGTATCTGCACATTAAATACCGTGGTGTAACCCGGCAGAGCTTTCACTTTTCCAGTGTTTGCACACAGAGAAAACCTTAGACTCTAGATGCTTTAAGGTCTAGCAGAAAATCACTATTTCCCAGTGAAAGTGGATCGAGTTCACCTACTGGTTTGAACCATACACAAATCGGGTTAAGGAAATATTCCTGTAATTCCTTTACGTTCATAAAAGAACACACACTATTTGAAAAACTATAGTAGTAATACACCCAATGCTTACTCTCGAAATTAAAATGGATATTCTTACAAATCGAGTAAAAGCATTTCATCAAAAATTAGATTGAATTGATGTAAACTCACTATTATGATATGTATGTATGATAGTACGCTCTCAACTTTGTGGGAGCGGAAAGAGCGTGATTTTCGTTGCTTGCATATTGCAAGTTAAATGTATGGACGTTAAGCATCTTGTTATTAAAAGGTCTTTGAACTTTATGTCAGACCCAATAGACTTTCGTTCAGTGTGAATCGGTATGCATTCTATTCCCTGGGGCCTCGTAAGTGTTGCCAAGTTGATTGTTTTGGCCTGCAGTTGGTGAGTGGAGTGGGGGGGGGAATGGGTTAAGGGCAGTACAGTTGCCTCCGGCTGACTCTTTGTTCCGTTGAATGGTTAATTGCCAGCGAAAGCTCTTCTCGGAGAAGTCTGTCCTGCTCGGTGCATAAGCAGCATATGAAATCATAAAATTTAACGATCGCCGGAGTGTCTGGACGGCGCTTTGGACAAGGGGTGGTTTCCTGGCTTTTTGGTGACCAGGAACCACCCAGCTACCACCCAACGGCGCTCAGCTGCTCGGCACGTGTTCAAATTACCGTGAAGACGCTTAGGGGTGAATTCTCCGCAACAACAACAGAGACAACAGCCGGCAGCCAAACGACATTCAAATTGAGTGAGTGAATTAAAAAACCTGGCAATCACGAGATTCGAGAGCGGAGTCGAGCGAGCCAGAGGATTCCAGGCCTGAGAGAGACTCTATTTCTCTCAGCGAATCGTACTATATTTGTAGCGAAATCCGAGCATACGTTCGAGCGCTCGCTTCCTTCCGTCCTTTGTTCGCTTTCCCGGCGTTTTTGGGGTTTGTTCGTCGCACTTCGGACTTCCCTTCCTTGTGGCTGTGCTGGTGAGTGTGAGCGGTAAAAGGTTTCTGTGCTGCTGTGTGTGTGCGAGAGGTCACGGGGATCGTGTCTGCCAGACTTTTACGGTTATAGGTTTCCACTGAGCACAGTGGTACAGAAAGTGCATTTTATAGAATGTAAAAAGGAGTCTGTTAAGCCAAAGAGCCAGCGCTTTTTTTTACGAATACACCGACAGCCGACGAATGCTTGCAGAAAAGTTGCTTGCATATTGCAATTCAAATGTATGGTCGTTCGGCTTTTAGTGATTATATTGGTATCAGTAAGCATCGTCGAAACTATTTTTCGTTTAAATTATATTTTTAAGGTATTTTTTATTCTATAATAACTAAAAAATATGGTTTTTTTGTTTGCGAATATTAGTTATTCCCTTTTAATTTTTCTGAATTTACGTTGAATTTACTATGGGGACTTGCTAGGTGTCCAAGCACCCAAGTCCTAGAGACTTCGAGACACAGTTCCGAACTCTCGAAAGGTGAGCACTCACCCACTCTCACGCGCTCACAACCCCCCTCTCGAGCCGCTCTTTGGCTACATAATTTCAACAATATGCGTGCTTCGAACACGGCGCCACCACAATCTACGAAAACGAAATCAGACATAAAAACATTACATTACAAACCCTTATTTTACACACTCGCTAAAAAGAGGAAGGAACGGGACCAGGACCTGGAACAGGACCAGGAGCAGAAGCGAAAGCAAACCAAAACTGAAACTGAAACTGAAGCAGCCAGGTCGCAGGACTCAAGGACGCGAGGCGAAAACGGGGCGAGTTCTCTTGCAGCGACAAGGGATGCAAAGGCGAGCGCCAGATATTAACCCTCCGCTGCACGTGTGTGTGTGTCCGGGGGTTAGTATTGGTGCGCCTTTGTGCGATGTGTGTGTGTGTGTGAGTGTGTGTGTGAGCAGGAGAGTGTTGTGTTTTCGCCGTGCTTGTCAATCCCGCCGTGCCAAAACAAACGCAACGCGAGGCAAGAACCATCCGTGAGTGCAACGCGAGCGGAGGCCACGCGCTCTGTCCGGCGATTCCGCGAATTCCCAGTTTCCAGTTCCAGCGATAACGCTCGCGATAATGCGAATTAATACTATAAATACATTTAATTCCCAGCCGTCGGGTGAAGAAATTCCCAAGAAATTTCCTAGAAGTTGACCGTAGCGAACCGAAATCTCAGTTCACACTCGTATCTTGTGCCGGCTGCCTTTGTTATTGTTTGCGGCTTCTTCGTGGAAATAGTTCTTTGTGTGTTGGTGCCCGTGTATCTGTGTGCGTATCCGAGTCTGTGAGTCAGCGCAAATGGCAGTGCGCATCTTTGTTTGCCCCCAAAAGCCGAGACTCTCCTAGCGGAGAAGTGGCAGCGAAAGCGGCGCCAAAATCCGAAATTCGAAATCCAAAAGCCAGCTCTTTTCCGGCAGAAACAATGAGCGATTCGTTCGATAACCTGCACGCCGATAGCGATAGCCGAGCGATGGCCGATGGGCCACCCAACGACGGAGAATCGGACGAGGAGGTCATCGAGGGCATGGCGCTGCTGGAGGGCAACTACCAGGTGCTGCGCCAGTGGGTGCCACCGGCCCCGAACTATTGGGATGCGCCGCCCAAGGCCGTCATCAAGTCCGCCGAAGTCAGGTAATCCAGCAGGCCCAACTAGCAACATGCCACATGCGACTGCAACATGCTTATGCAATTAAGAGTGCAATTGCTGCCGCCACATTTGGCGATTGCCTTCAATAAGTTTTAATTAAGTGCTTCGGGTTTGATTTGACAGCACATTCCATTTTGCTGCTCACAAATTGCACAGCAATTAACTCGAATCAACTCGAACCGAAGTCGGAGCGGAGCTCGAGAGCCTGGGCATACACTGGGAGAAAAAAATGGGTGAATGTTGGTATCTTAAAGGGAAAATAAATAAGCAAGACTCATACAGTAAGGTTTAGAGCACGTGAAAAATTATATACATGCATAGGCATAATCTGTACAAGGGCTTTATAAAAAACTAGCTCACTATCAGGCAGGTTATTCTACTAATTCAAGATCCCTTCCATGCTGACTATAGCATATAGTCCGATACCAAAGCCACTCTAACCTACAGGACTTCGCTCTCTTAATGCCGTTTTCTTTTCAGAAAGATTTTTGGCACATGTGCTTTCTCTCGTTCTCTCTTCAACGCTTTGCCTGCCATGTACAAGCAATAGCAATCAAGAGAGAATCTTTTGAGTGCACTCTGAGCTCGCATTATTTCTCTCCGATGGATGGATCTACAAGAGAGGCCGCTCTTTCAAAATTCTTGGCTTTTTTTTCAGGAGCGGATCTAAAAGATTATAAGGGTTGATCCGATTGTACGAGGTCTGCTAACAAGTTCCTTCTTCCATTTAGAAGAGACGATTGAGTAATAGGATCTAACATATTTGAAAAGATATTAATTTTTTAAAGTGCAATTATTAATGATTTCAACTAAAACAAAACTAGATACATAGTGCCAAGATTTTCTCCGTGTGGCTTTCGGGCTTGATTCGACTGCAGCAGCTATCCCAGGCCGCTCTAACGGTCCAAGGCATCAGCACTTGTCGCAACGCCGCCGTTCAATAAAAGTGCAGTTATTTGTAACGCACTTTTATGGCCACACATGCGACTCGGCGCTCGAACCCGCACCAACTGGCTCGGCGGGTCCCGGGTCCGGTCGATGGAAATCTCAATGGATTTGGCCTCGGCGCCTGACCAATAATTTTCGCGTCTTAACAGCCTGCAATTCATTCAATAAAAATTTGATTATTATGGGCGTCATCAAGTGCGGCGAACAGCATTTGCATGTCGAGCAGCAACTAACCGAAAGCCAATAAATGCGATTTAGTATGTGCAATACCCTCGTTACCCAGTCGACAGATGGTGTATTGGTTGGATGATTGGATGTTTGCTTGTCATTAATTAAAGGGTACTGGGTGTAACAACAACATCAGCTTTGACATTGTGTCATCAATTGAGTTTTGGTTTGATCTAGGCCTTGAAACATTGGGTATTTTCACTGTGGAATTTCGTTTTACAAATTTAAATAGTTATTAACAAACGTACTATAATACCAGCTAAATACTCTTGTTATGTATAATTTTATAATCATCCCAAACGTGGTTGGGTTTCTTCTAGGCTTTTTTTTTCTTGAAAAATTTACATTTCCAACTTCTAGTTGAGGCCTGGAATTTTTGATGTTGTGTTGATTTCTTTTCATTTACCATTTACCTATAGTTTTGCGGTCGCTCTTAAAGCTTATAGAATTCTGTAAATTTCTTTGCTGATGCTGATTGTATCTGCCTATTATATTTTTATTGCTTATTTTAGCATAATCGATCGAACGAATGTGATAAACATTTACAGTTACAGATCCTCCAAGCAGTACTTATTTTAGTGTTGTCTTTCATAAAATAAGAAATAATTAATAAATGTATGCTAAAAGTTATCAGACTTATTCAATAAGAATAACCGTGATTTAATGCCCAGAGGAAACTATTAGAGGATACTCCGCCTAGGGAAATCCCTATCCAAGTTAATGATCAATTTAATCACTAATTTTAGGTATAAAAAATAATAAATTAATGAGTTTGTACTTTTTTAAGAGTGAACTATAATAAGAGGAAGAAAATACTCATCTTAATTCAATTATCAATTGGTATCGGAACTACAGAGTTCACATCAATAAATTACATTTAACAAGAAAATACTACCTAAGAGTCTGCAATAAAATTTAAGGGAATTTAACTGCAGTAGGGGGTAATTCTCTCTGTAAGGTGTCCAAAATGATACATGTACATATGTATTACGGGTTTACATCAGGGGTCCGCACCACTACAGTCAAATGCCAACATTGCATTTGTATTAGTGAACATTGAACACTCTATGGCTAGATATGAGAAAAAAAACAGCTAAAATTTATTGTAATATGGTAAAAAAAAAAACTATAACCTAAAAACTAGCTATTTAACGCTAAAAAAGGCTAAATATAGCCACACAATTACAATTTGTCTGCACTGATTCTTCTGTTCTCTTTTGTGCATACTGTGCGTGAGCGACAGCGACGCCGACTGAGAAAAATCCTATCCCACGGAATAGGGCCGTGCCGATCACTGGTTTACATGGATGCTTCGGCGCTTGCTCACACCACCGGCTCCAGCTCCAGACTGCACATCGCCATCCATCAGCATTTTTGCATTGATAGTGCACAAACAGACTATACGGGTTTATTTGTCCCACTATCCGTCCGTCAGCCAGTCCGTCCGTCTATCCGACTTCACTCAACGAGCGCCAGCAGTTGGCGGCTGCGTCTGGAGTCGCTGATGTTGCTGCTGCCGCTGCTGCTGTTGTCTCACTGTCAACACCAAGTGGTATGCAACATGCGGCTGGAACAAGAGGGGGGTCGGGAAGACGGGGCCAGGTTCTTCGCGGCAGCCGTTGACAACTGCGGCATGAGTCTGCTGTATTGAGGCGCAGAGTCGCCTGTTGCTGGCTGGTAAATAATAAATGCGTTGCTCGAGTGCATGCGAAATGGGAAATCAAAATGCAAACGCTGCCGGATTTTTTGCTGGCTGCACTTGATGCGGCAGCAACAATGTCTCCCGGGCGGCTTGGGGCTGGCTTCGTTTTGTTTTCGTCCGCCGGACCGTTAAGTGCAACAGCAGCTAGAGTCTCCCATTGTGGTGCGAGTTGCAGTATCTTTTGCACGTTCTCAATATGCATTTCTAAATTACAATATGTTGATTGCATTTCGCTGTCACGTAGACGGAACACATGCACTCCAGGGCTTCCAGCCGCCGTAATAATGATGAGTATTGAAACTGCCAACAATGCAGTGCATTTCCGCACATCCCACTCCCATTCCGAGTCCCTACTTGGCTTCCCTTCCTGCGGTTGGGTAACCTTTGTTCTTGGCCAGGACCCGTCCCGCAGCGGTTCGGGCCAAATTACTTTATACCTCTGTTCGGTTGGTTGCCAGGGTAATTGATATGGCTTTGTTTCGCCCTTTTGTTGGGTGAAAAGTTTGTTTCTGGGATGCAAACCTCATTTTACTTCCTTCCCTGGAGGCCTTGGGTGCTCCCACACTCCACCCCTGGCCACATGAAAGCAACTCCTCGACCCGACCTCCTGCCAAACCGCAGATGACATAATTAATGAGCCTTTGAACCGTCCATAAATAAGGAATAGTTCGCAGTCGCTTTCTTGTTAATTTTGCACATGACTCGTGTATAAATCAATTTAATATTTCCCCCTCTCCTCTCCGTTTCAGGTAAGTTGACATACGACAGCCCGGCGATTCCTTTCTCTTTGGCGACGGTGCCAGTCACAATGGCAACATCGACATCAACAACAGCCACTACGCCAACAGTTTTTTTGTGTGAATTGTGTGAAGGCGGCACGTCAATGTCATTGAGTCTTGGCTAGGAGCAATGGCAAGGGAACTTCCAGTTCCAGCGGCGAAAATTACGATGACTTGTCACACGAACCAAGTTTTCCGTTTAGCCTATCGGGCTGTTCGGCGCTATTTGGTGGGTATTGTTAGCAAATTAGCACAACAGTCAGTCCCATAAATTGCAATTTACCTGGCCCGGATAGCTGATGAATTTTTTCTAAGGCTTCCTGGGGTCTTACCAAGTAAACTTATGCCGCAATTGGGCCAATGATCATTGAATTACTGACATCTTGTTAGTTTAAAAATTGATCAATGAATTACTGATATCTTGGTAGTTTAAAAATTATATTTAAATATAATAACAAATAAGGGGCATAATGAGAGAGAGAAGATCATTCTCTAAAAGATGTGATGTTCATTTATACCGGGGTGGCTCATAAGCCACTAGGATTTTTAAATCCCTTAAAATGGTGTGCCTGATAGCTATCTGTGCGGAAAAGAAAATTACCAGATAAACTTATCGCAAAACAAATCGGTTTTCTGCCTCCTATAAATTTATCTGAACCTAAAAGAATATCAGAACGCTGTTAATTTTCGATAATTGCTGCAGGGCACCAAATTGTGCTGTAAGGCGCAACCACACGGTCGCTTTGGTTATAGGGAGTCTGGGTGGGTCCCTGTCAAAGTTAGCTCTCACATTTACACGAAAAAAAACCAAATGTTCTTAGCCGGAACTTTATCTGGCCGTAAAATTTGGACAGGGAGGCTAGAAAGCGGCCCTCATTTGGCCTCAAAAAAACACAAATAACTATATCTTTTTCCTTTTGTGGAACGATGGTTACGCAGTTAGTTCTGATCTATAACTTTAAGAACTTTTGAGGATCTGAAGGACTTTCTTCTTTCATCTGCAAAATGCCGCTCCAAAAAGTATGCAGTTTAGCTTTGCTTTCGCACCTTCTGATTCACAATCGAAACAGACCTGTGTGCGATTTCTGTCACTCCGAACTCAGCCTGCCATATAGATAGACACGTCAGCTTCACACTTTTATGGCATAGAAATTCTGTACCCGTGGGCTCCGGAACTGAACAAATCTCCAAAGATGAGGAGGGGCACGCAGTACTCGCTGTTACAGTCCTACACCATGAAGGCGGTGCCGCATGGAGGAGGCGCAGACGTGCCATCCACCAACAGCCAGAACTTCCTGGAGAACCGGGACGAGGGCGAGCTGGGGGTGGCCCATGAGACCGTGGAGGACATCCTGAACGATGTGCTGCGCAGGGAGAACTTCCAGCTGAAGCAGTCTGGCAGCTCGATTGAGTCGCACGTCCACGACCAGCAGAAGGCCTCGCTGGGGGCAGCGGAGCGAGAAGTGGAGGACGACCTGGATATGGACCCACGCCTGCGCAGCTGGAACCGCATGCTGGAGCAGCGCCGCAGGCTGCAGAGGCGGATCGAGCGTGAGACGGGCAAGCGACCCGAGGACGTGCTGTTCAACCGCTCGGCGACCATCGACGAGGCCAGCAAGCGGATGATCCTGCGCGTCCTCGACACCGCTGACCGCTCGCGTCCGTTGGCGGTGCTCCAGCAGGACTCCAGGCAGGACTCGCTGAAGCTACGTTGTGACCCGGAGCTCTGCCGCGAGATTCGTGAGCTGTGCGCCGCCAGGACGAGCCTGCAGCCGGTGGAGTTCGTCGGCTTGCCGCACGTCACCCAGACAGAGCTGACTGCCCCCGCCACCGAGACCCAGTGGCAGCGCTCCGAGTTCCTGGGACATCGGATCCAGTCCAAGAAGCAGGCCATCCAACAGGTGCTCGAGTTCGCCCCCGATCTGGACAAGCTGCAGGTTGTCCCCCATGAGGTGGAGGTGCCCACCAATACGGAGCCTATAACAATGCTCGGCGTGGACCACCTGCTGTCGATCTCCGGGGACACCTTCGCGGAAGAGGAGGAGTCGGAGCCAGAGAGTGACCTGATGCTCCTGGGCGAGGAGGAGGGAGAGGAGGACGCTCTGGCGGAGACCGAGCCGAGGCCACTAGAGGCCGAGGCAGGGCAAGTGGAGGCCGTTGACTTGGATGAGCTCCAGAACGTCAATGGGGTGATGATCAACGGCACTCTTTACGAATACCACGACCTGAAGGGGGTGACCAGCAAGGGCATTCACCTGCTGCTCCAGTGCGATCCTCACGAGCGCTTGGTCAAGCCGCTGGTGGACATCCAGGTAACATTCGGGAGCCATACGGGTCCCAGAAAGCCTCCTAACCCGCCGTTTACCGACAGAACCTGAGCCAGAGACTCCTGCACGTCTACTGGGCGGGCAGGAATCGCTTCCGGACCGACCGTCAGGCCCTGGACGCCGAGATCATCTTCGAGCGCTGCGAGTTCATTCTGGAGCCACTGCAGCGCCGGGTCATCCGGGTGCTCTTTCAGCCCCAGGAGGTGGGGCTGATCACGCAGCGCTGGAGCTTGTGCCTCGGCAAGTCGCCCTTCTGCGGCACCCGGCGCCTCGAGGTGGTCATCCAGGGCCAGTGTACCATGCCAGTAGCCTACCAGCGCCGACTCGCAGGCCACCGGAAGGTGCCGGTGGACAAGCAGCAGGTGATGCAGGCGCACGGCCTTCTCCAGATGCACGCCAGCCTGGCGCCCATCATCGAGACCCCACCGCTGCTGTGTCCCTACCAAAGAGTCCTCGACGAGCGCGAACTGTTCAACGCCCAGAACCCCTCATACCGCTGCGAGCGGTACGCCGACCTGGAGGCTCTCAAAGACCTCTACGCGCTGGCCAAGAAGCCGCGCGACCGGCCATGGGACCTGAGCATCGAGGGTCTGCGCGGCTCCATCGGCCGGCAGGAGACCCGCTTCATGCGGGAGAAGCTGCACAACCGGCTGGTGGAGCTGCTGCAGCCGATGAAGTGCAACAGGACCGAGGCCCTCATCCGGATGGAGCACAACCCGGAGCGGGACCGGGCCTGCTTCATCTACGTGCGCGGCACCATCTGCAGCGCCATCGACGAGTGGGAGAAGATGGCTCTGGGCCTGGACGACCAGTTCTTCAAGCTGGAGCTGTGGCGCTATGCAGCCGAGAAGCGAGCTCAGCGGGAGGGGGAACAGGAACAGACCCCGAAAAAGCGGCAGCGCGATCTCGCGGAAGAGTCTGATGAGCTGGTGATCGTAGACGCTGTCTCCAAGAAAGTGAGGGCCAGCAAGTACCTGAAGGATTCCCTCTACGTGCACACCTACAACCTGCTCTGCGACGCCGCCGAGGACATAGTGTCCGTGATCGAGAGCACAAGTCACCTCTGATCCCAGGCTGGCTGGGGCATTTTTCAAACTTTTCCAAATATTCAAACACCAAGGGGAGTCGGGCTTATTTACGTTCCGTCCTGTCGTTATGTTCATATATTTTCTTACTTCGAGCTGCAATACAAAATAAGAGAAAAACATCCTTATCGGAGAGAAACCCCGAAACAACTGTCTATCAACTGCGGCAAAAACATAGAATAATAAGCCCTTAGATGCCAAAAGAAATTGTTTCAGAGTTTTACATTACCATATAATATGCAATATAGTATCTTCTTAATTCAGGAATGTCTAAGCCTTAAATGGGTTACGGGAGGTGTGACGTAGCCACGTAGAACTTTAACTGGCCGCGAAGTAGTAGAACCAGCCTCTTAGCCAATTAATAAAGCCAATTAAAGTCAAACAGACAAGTTTACTGAATATGAAAGAGGCATCGCCGAGATCCTTTTTGCTGAGGTGGAAAAGAATAAAAATAATTGTGCTTTATTTAGACCTATAAACTTTTAAACAACTGACTGAACTAAGTTTACAGATGCGTTATCTCTAATAATATGAAACCATAAATTCTCATAAACAGGTGTTATTTTGATTTAACCTTTTCAAGAATTCGCGTATTCCTTAGCATAAACCAGAGTACGTCAAAAAGTTTTTCCATCTGCTGCAATCTGTCGGCAGCGTCCTTTACACTGTGCATAGGAAAACATTTCGGACAGCGCTGTTGGCACACTTATACTGTAAGAGCTTCGGCAAGCTTCGGAGCTATATAAAAACGGCTTCGTATATATATTATTGGGTACCTCTGCGGCTGAGAAGCTAGCGAATATCATGCTACAATTATTGTACCATAGACTGTACACAATGGCTCGGTTCTCGCAGCAGCAGAGAAGTAAATCGTTCGGGTCTGTAAGTATCATTTGGGTCTGTTAGCTTCGCACACATACGCACTAACGTACTTTGTGTGTCTGCCTGCCGACCCTTGCTTTAACACCGGCTCCAAGTTCTTTCAAAAACTGTTGGATTGTCGTTGCTGTATGTAAATAGTATTGGATTATTCTAAAAAAATCTACAATTTGTGAACCAGCCCATAAATCGAAATTCATTCATGTATAAGACAATACAAGAAAGGGAAAAATGTATGATTCGTCATTAGATTATTTAAATAAAACTAAACTCAGGTTCCTTTTCAAGATATCATGGGTTTTCAACAATATACTGGATTAAAATAAAAGTTTAGCGAATCTCAAGCTAAGGAAGAAGGGCTATAAATCGCCATAGTCCCAAAAATATAAATTAACTGGATATACGAAGCATAGCTGGCTTGGAAGCGATCCCTTTCCGATCCGAATTCGACCTGGAGACGGAGTACACCTCCTTAAATGTCTCACGTATATTTTTGTATCACATTTGAAGTTTACATACCTGAATACGGAACTCCATAAACTCTGACAGAATGGACCACCAGAAAGCGGATGACTTGGACATGGACGTGGAGGTGAACACCGATGAGGTGCCGCTCGCGGAAGCCGAGTTGCCGATGTCTCTGAAGGTCCGCAAAAGTGGCAGCATGGGCAGGGTCTTCTCCAAGTTCAACAACCTGTTCTCGCTGCCGTCCACCGAGAGCAAGGAGTCGAAGCACTCGAGCGCGCAGACTCAGCTGGGAACAACGCCCAAGCCCAAGTACACGGTCCGCGTTGTGGAGGACATCCTCAAGGAGATCTTCAAGGAGCGGCGCGGCGAGTTTCCCGAGACCTCGTCCTCGTGCCACCTAGCCGAGATGCCCTGGCCGCGGGAGGAGGAACCAGAGACGCACGTGGACAAGAGGCTGCGCTACTGGAAGGACGTGCTGCAGCAGCGCAGGAAGATGCAGGAACGCGTTCAGCGGGAGACGGGAAAGCTGGCCAGCGAAGTGCTCTTTAATCGCCGCTCCACGCTGGACAACCGCGACCAGCTGACGGTGAAGCGGCTGCTGGACTACGCGGGCCGCATGGACAGCGAGCAGCTGCAGGCGGCGTCTGTGGCCAGGCTGGGCGACCTGCAGGACCCGTGCACTTGCCAGACCGTTCCCGGTCTGGAGGTCACGGCCCCGCAGGCCGAGCAGGTGGGCCACAAGGAAGTGGAGATTATCGGCCTGCCAGAGGTCAGTCAGCGGGAGCTGCTGGGCCGGGAGGCCCTAGAGCAGAAGACCCCCGCCGGCTGGCTTCAGTCCGAGTTTCTGGACGAGCGGCTGGAGCAGAACTTCGGCGCCATCCAGAACGTGGTGGAGTTCTTCCCCGATCTAAGCGCCCTCCAGGTGACGGGTAAGGGTCTCGGCAGGGACAAGCACACCCTCACACCGACGGTCCTGCTGGAGGCGGACTCGCTGCACACGGTGACCAACAGCGACAGCGCCCCGCTCTGCTCCGAGGAGTGCGTCTGTGAGTCCTGCGGCGCCACCGAGGATCGGTCGACGGGGGTCGAGCCTGCGGCGCCCGTGCCGGAGGTGGGACTGCGCCTGAACGGAGTGGACTATGTGCCGGGCGAGGCCGGAATCTGCGATTGCTACGAGGTCGTGACCCGGTTCTCTTGCGATCCCTTTCGGCGACGCGTCAAGCACGTGCTGGAGCTCACGAACATCGGCCTGCAGACGCTCTCCTTCACCTGGAAGCAGAGCACGTACTTCTACAACCGGGCCTCCCTGCTGCTGGCCCGGGACGACGAGTTCCACTTCGACCTGGAGGGCTTTCGGCTGAGGCATGGCGAGAGCCGCAGCCTGATGGTGCTCTACCAGCCGCGGAAGGTGGCCATGGCCGTGGAGCTCTGGCTGCTGCAGGTGGAGCCCCGCATCTTCTGCGGCCGCCACCAGTCGCTGCTGGTGCGCCTCCACGGACGCTGCACTCCGCCGGCGGACTATATGGCCAAGCTGCTGGAGTGCCAGTGCGCCTGCATCTGCAAGTCGGACGCGGTGGCCATGGACAAGCTGGCGTCCCACCTCGGCGCCCTCGCCCCCCTGGTGGTGCCGCCGCCCACCTGCTGTCCGTACGATCGGTGTCTGGATGATCGGGAGACCTTCAACGCCCTCAACCCGGGCTACAACTGCGACCGCTTCGACGACCTCGAGGTGTTGCGGGCCCTGCACCAGCGGCTGAAGAAGCCTCGCGAGCCGCTCTGGGACCTTCGCCTGGCCACCATCAGGAGCTACATCCTGCGCGTGGAGGCTCTGCCGGAGCGGGAGACCCTTTTCGACGAGTTCAATATCCTGCTGGCCCCGCTGATGGGCGGCGGCTCCTCGCTCGACACCACGACGCGGCTGGACGGGCAGAAGCAGCGCTCCCGGTATATCTATGTGCGGGGTGTGATCTGCAACGGGATTGCCGAGTGGGAGGACCTCATGTTCAATGTGGAGGACTCGTTCTTCAAGCCAGAGCTGCAACGCTTCTACCGGAGCTTGCTGGTGGACTCCGAGCAGGATGAGGAGGAGGGGGACGACGACGAGGAGGGAAATGGCGGCGAGACACGGCGGCCCCGACCTATCGCACCCATCGACCAGGAGAAACTACTTGAGATCCTCGAGGAAGAGGACTGGGACCAGGAGAAGATTCGCGGGGCGGTTATGCGCAAGCTGTATCACTCCAAGTACTTCCGGGACACCCTCTACATCCAGACCTACTCGCATTTGTGCAACATGGCCGAGGACATCGTGTCCGTCATCGAGAGCACGGAAGTGGAGCCAGCTTAGCGGGGAATGCCTCAAACTAGACTTTCATTACGTTTATCATTACGAGACGATCACACCTACAAACAAATTCAACAAATTTGGAAAAACTTATCAGCGTGATTGAGAGTAAGCCCGCCAACAATGTTAGCCTTTCGTGATCGGGTAATTCGGCTAGAGCATTCGGTATTATGTACCATTTCCTCGCCCGATCACTGTCGGCATACGTTTCAACTGAGAGGCTTTCATAGAATAAATTACACTTGCCAAAATTTTAATCGGTTGAGTGGAGCTATTAGGCCATATGGAGCTGATTTTAAGGAGGGACAAATAATGAATGTAGTGAACATTTTGTTCAACATTTCCTAACTTTTTCTGTAAGGCTACCTTCCCTTCCTTTATTTGATGGTTTAAAAGCAAAATGATCAGTGGGTCAAGCTCTATTACAGCGCAAGAAAAATGCACAGAAGAAGTATTGCACGCAAAAGGAAAATGCCTGATCACATTTTCTTAATTTTGGGTAAATACTCAATTACTCACAGTATTACTCTTTTGAAAACGTTTTATACTCAAAGAAAGAACAAACTTTACTCAATTTAAGAACAAATCGTTCTCTAAGTATATATGTAAAATATACTCCACAAAGGCAAGTCAAACAAGTAAGAAAGCTACAGTCGAGTGTGACCGACTGTGGGATACCCTGTACCCAAAGCATTGTGTGTGAAATTAAATAGCACACAGACATGGAAAAAACAAAATGTTGACAAATGAAGACAAATATCGCTAAAGATATGTTGAGCAACACCCAAAAAAGACAAATTCTGCAGCTGTACGCAGCTGCATTACGAATTAATCCTGCGCCCGAAAGCAGGCAACACTTTTTTCGCTACTGCCTTTGTGGCCGCTTAGAAAAAGAAGCATACACAAAAACTTTATTGTTTAATAACTTTCCTGTTTATCATCCGATTTTACTCAAATTTTTAGAAAACATCCACAAATGCCTACTTATTTATTTTAACTATTTACTTTAAGCCAAAAATTACGACTATAGCTTATATACATTTTTTTTACGGTTTTTGTGGGCGAAAGTGGGCGTGGCCAAATTTTAAAACAAACTTTATCTGCGTGCAACAGATTCCAATTTTGTCACCAAATTTAGTAACTCTTGCTCTTATAGTCTCTGAGATCTGTTTACCAACACGGACGGACGGACAGACGTGTCAAGAATATACCATATATGTATACTTTATGGGGTCGGAGATGCCTCTTGCAGCCTGTTACATACATTCTCGATTGGCGCTAACTTATAATTCCCGGATAATTACCGGATATAAAAAGAAAGCTTGCAACAAATTCGAAATCTCTATTAGTCGCAGTCGCAAAAATTAAGAACAACAATAAAACTTTTATTTTTATTAAAAGCGACCCAGTTTTCAACGTACTCAATTTGAGAATAGAGTTATCGCTTTCATTGTAGAATACAGCAGCACTTTTGAGAATATTTATTCTCAATTTTATTGTATACCCGGTACTCATAGGGTACAAGGTTATAATAACTTTGCGCTTACCCAGATATATGTAACAAAATAAGTAATTTTTGACTTAAACTCGAACAACATCACCAGGCGTCTGCCTATCTGCGAGTCTATTAAGCAATCACACTTGGTGAAAACATTCTTAGGACAACCTATGAAAATGTTGAATAAAACAACAAAGACAAAAGGTATACCCTTGCAGTTTGCATAGTCGACCGACCTTGATAAAATTAGAAGAATCATTACTTGTGCTATATAAAACATTGATATATAAGACCTCTACCGATTTCCCTAAATACTTAGTAATAAACATTTAAGGAAAAATAACGCAATGATTCTGTTTTTCCTATTTTTTTCCTATTCATTAGCGGATTCATCCTAGGATAGCTTTTAACTACGCGCAACAGAAAGAAGATAGTTCGTGAACTGAGAGACTAGTTTGCATAAAAACAGACACATGGACAGACGGATATAACTAAATCCTCGGCTTTTAAGGCTGATCAATGTATGCTTTATAGGGTCGGAAATGACTACTTCGCTGACTATAATAGGCGTATAATATTTAATTTCAGACATTTAAAAATGAATTAGCTTATAAACAGATCTTCGTACGGACATGTCAAAATCGACAAACGATTTACACGAATTCAATATTTTGGGGAAGAATACAAAAGGGTTTCCTTGGCTTTCTACTGTTCCCTATACGGCTAAATATATCGGCGATATTAATAGTGATATGGAATTGTTAAACGAAATTATTAAACCCAAATTATGGACCATCTCTAAGTTTCTTTCATAGAATAGCCCTGCCTGTAAGTCAGAACACATAAATACATGAATATTGACAATTGACACCCCGAACACAACATATCTTCGCTATGTTCCCAAGTCAGACGAATCTTTTCCTCAAGTCGGGCTCCTCCGTTGGCAGTGTCCACCCAGATGGCCTGGCCAACGACCTGATCGATGACATTCTACGGAACCATCCCGAACGAGGTCTGCACGAGGAGTCCGACTCTACGGAGCCTCTCTGTTGGGATGTGTCCTCGGCAAGGAGCACGAGCAGGGTGGATCGCCGGCTGGAGTACTGGAAGAATATGCTCGCCCAGCGGCGGGCGCTGCATCAGAGGCTGCGCCGCCAAATGGGCAGGGCTCCTCTGCAGATGATGCCCTCTGGGTCGAGTTTAACGAAGAGCCTGGTGGTTAGCGGCTTCAAGGAGGGTGTGCGTCTGCCTGCTCAAGTGATGAAACTGGAGCCGCTAAGTGAGGCGCTCAGGGAGGACCACAGCCTCTTCCAACAGAAAGAGATCCAGGGATCGCAAGTGGAGCCCTTAAGCTGCGGGGACTGCAGCACTGGACTGTGCGTCCGGATCAATGGGCTGCACTACCGGCCCAAGGTGCCAGAGTTTCCGCCCATCGTGGAGCCCTACTTCATCTGCGATCCCTTCCAGCGCCTCCTGCGCACAGTCATCCGCATTGAGAACAGCGGCAGTCACAAGCTGGACTTTAGCTGGCGGAGGACGCAGTTCTTCCCCAACAACGATACGCTCTTCAAGGCCGAGTCCGGGGACTTTGTGTTCGACACGGCTCCCTTCTGGCTCGCTCCGGGAGCGTGCCGGGACGTCTCCGTGCTCTACCAGCCGCGCTGCGTGGCCATTGTGAAGCAGCGCTGGCTGCTGGTCCCGAGGCCCCAGCTCTTCTTCTGCCATCCCTGTGGCATCACGCTAAACCTACATGGTTGCTGCACGGCTCCCAAGGAGTTCCTCGACCGGCTGGCGATGGAGCGGCCTCCAAGGCCGACGCTGCTGGAGCTCAGGCTACCCCTGAAACAGCCGGCCTTGCCCATCTGTCCATATGCCCGGGAGCTGGAGGAGCGCGAGGCGTTCAAGGAGCGCAATAAGAGCTTCCAGTGTCGCAGGCACGAGGACATGGAGCGGCTGAAGGAGTTCTTCGAGCTGGTCAAGCCCCTGAACTGCTTTCACGGCTGGAGCTTCAGCGTGCACACACTCATCCACCTGGTGTGGGCGGTCAGGGACGTACAGCAGCGAATCCGGCTGTTTGACGAACTGACTCACCTACTCGACGGCCTGCGAGGAGCCTCTGGCCAGCCCTTGCGCGTGGAGGACACTCCTGACAGGCTGAGGGAACGCTGGCACACCAAGCTGCTCTACGTGCGGGGAATCCTCGCCAGTCGTCTGCAGGAGTGGGACGACAAGGTGCAATACCTCAGGGAGAGGGCCAGGACTGGCCCCGACTCCATCTACATGCTGCTCTACGAACTGATCGCCCAAGCGGCCGAGGATATTGTGTCGGTGATCGAGAGCACAGTTGAGATCTAGGAAAACAAAAACAAACATATATAGAAAAAAAATAAATAAAAAATACTGAAAAACTTACAAGATGAACTCCGATAAGGCAACTGCCCCAGTGGCCGTCAAGGCCACCTCGCGCCACCGCTCGTGGCTGCAGTCCATGATGCTGTCGTCAGAGGGTTCCCAGAAGAACGATATGGAGATCAAGTCGACGTCCACCTATTTGCATTACCAGCAGCACCAAAACCTGAAAGATGTCACCAAAAGCGACGCCAAGAAGATGGTTGTCAAGATCGTCAGGAATATATTCGACCAGAAGCGCGGAACCACCACGGTCTCGGACTCGGAGTGCTCGCTGGACGAGCACCTGCATGAGTCGCTGGACATGGACCCGCGCCTGAAGCTCTGGTACGACACGTTGCAGGACCGCGCCGCTGTCCAGGCCAAGATCGCCCGCCGGCTTGGACGCCGGCCCGACGAGATGCTGATCAACCTGCCCCCCACGGTAGCGCAGCGGGACCGGGGCACCGTGGAGCGGCTGCTGGACCTGGCCGACCGCATGAATCCCACGGCCCTGGCCCGGAAGCAGCCCGCCGCTCTGTCCGCGCATCCTGCCTGCGTCGAGCAGCAGTGCCAGTGCCTGGCCGAGCTTCAGGAGACCCTGCCTCTCGCCGAGCGGCGCGGGCAGGCGCAGATGGAGGTCAGCGGACTGACGCAGGCCACCAAGCGCGAGATCATGGGCCAGGCCCTGCACCCGCCCGAGAACCCCGCTCAGTGGCTCCAGTCCCAGGTTCTGGGCGACCGAATAGAAGCGCAGGGCAACGACATCAAGCGCGTGCTGCAGTTCTATCCGGAAGTCGACAACCTGGAGGTGGTGGGCGCCAGCATGCAGGAAGTGCTCAACAGAGGCTCCTCCTGCAGGAGCCTCAACAAGATCGAGCGGGTATCCGCCCTGTCCATGCGCACCGTCAGCGACTCCACGGATGATGAGAGGGAGGAAAAGGAGCTGGCGGAGGGCAGCAGGGATGCGCCGAAAGTCCCGGATCCTACTGTGGAATCAGATCCGGAGATAGTGGCCCGCGCCGCCATCAAGCTCAACGGGGTGCTGTACTTCAACTCCGGCAGGCGCTGCAGGGTGCCTGAGGTGGCAAACATCCACTTCGAGTGCCACCCGTTCCAGAACGTGACCCATGAGGTGCTGCGCGTGGAGAACGTGGGTTGCCATGTGATCACCTGTCAGTGGGTCTATCCCGAGATCTGCAAGCGTGTGGGCAAGTGCCTGTCGCTGCAGCAGGAGAACTTCGTCATGTCGCGCTCCCTGTTTTCCGTCTTCCCTGGTGAGGAGCACGTCTCCCGCGCTCTCTTCCGGCCGCGGGGCTGCGTGATAGTCAAGCAGCGCATGGAGCTTCGCATCTTCCCCAACGTGGTGGGCTCCACGGGCGGCCAAGTATATGCCCGGCTAACGGGCAGGTGTGTCCCGACGCCGGAGTACACGGCCAAGCTGCGGCGTCAGCAGAACTCGGTGATGGAGAAGTCCAAGCAGCTGTTCGCCGATGACTTGTCCCGGCTCCAGGCCTCGCTGGTGCCACTGCTGCAGCCGCACGAGGTGCTGTGTCCCTACGAGCGCGTCTTTGACGAACGCGAGGCGTTCGACGCCGAGAACCCGGGCTACCACTGCGAGAGGTTCGACGACCTGGAGGCCCTGAAGGAGCTGTACCGCGGGCTGAAGAAGCCCCGAGAGCCCGCCTGGGACCTCCGACTGCAGACGGTGCTCGCGGTGATCCTGCGGCTGCCGAGGGCCAGCCAAAGGAGGCACCACTTTGCCAGGCTCGTCGAGATCCAGGAGTCGATGAAGCGAGGCGGCGACCAGGCAGCGCCCGTACGATTCGGTCGCACCGAGGAGCGGGACCGCTCCAGGTTCATCTATGTGCGGGGCTGCATTGGCAACGGCATCCAGCAGTGGGAGGATATGATGGCCTCGCTGGAGCTGAACGCCCTTAAGTCGGAGGTGACCCGATTTGAGGCCAGACAGCGAGACCTGGAGGAGGACGAGGACGAGGACGAGGACGAGGACGAGGACGAGGATGGAGGCTCGGAGCCGAAGCCCTGGATGCGACAGCTCCGGCAGGACAACCCGAGCCTGTATCTACTGAAGAAGTTGCGCTCTCGGAAGGCCTACAGGGACTCGCTATACATGCAGACCTACTCTCACCTCTGCGACCTGGCCGAGGACTTGGTCTCCATTATCGAGAGCACCTAGTACGTCTGAGCAGGCTGCTCCTCCTGGGAGCTATCCCGAAGTAGACCCAAATTCAATGTGAAAACACAGAAGTGCGAAGCTAGCGAAACCTCTCGTGGAAAAATAAGGGAGACTCGCCCTATTGATTCGGAAATCTATTAGCCCGGGGGTGTGGGGAAACTATTTCCCTGTCCGGGGACACACCTGTGCCCCGGATGTGGCGCTTTTCCCATTACCACGGCCCTTTATGGGCCAACGAAATTGCCCATTTGCCAGGACAGCCCCCGTCCGGCTTAATGGCGCGCAAATGTCGGAAAAGTTTCAGGCCGACATCGATTCCTGCTAGTTTGCATTGATTTGATGACACTTTGGGGGTTATTTTATTTCACTAATAAACGCCCCGCATATTCTTCCCAGAGTTGGCGTGTCAAGGAGTTGTCTGAACTTCCGAGGGCTGCTCTTTTGACGTTCCCATTCGGCGGCGTCTGACGAAATGTGGCGGAAAACGAGGCCATTATGCCTGCAATTAGCCAAATTGATTTTGAGATAGCGTCAACGCCAGTCGCAGCCTAGAACATATTCATTTTGACCCTCTTTAGGCCTTCACTAATCCTCTTCTGTCTCCTCTCCTCGTTTTAGGTAAGCCAAGTATGCACTCCCAGCCAGAGTAGATCTCTGTATCTGTGGGTAAGTCTTTGGGGTCGGCGCCTCGGGAGCTTCACACGCCGGCGATCCACGGCTCCTCCTATAAGTACCATAAATCACACATCACATCGCACGTCGCGAGTGCAGCGTAAAGGGGCAGCATTTCCGCTGCTAATTAGCCCACAGACCGCATAGGGCCTAATGATCCCCAGTGCTGGCTTGCACGGTGACCAACTAACACGGTCGACGGAAGATTAACCTTGAACCTCTCACCTGGCCAACGCTGTCAGTTGACACTCGCGCTTATTGTCGCGTTTTATTGCCACTTTTTGTGAGCGAAGTGCGTGTAGCAAGGTTGGGAAGCATCCATATATTTTAACGCATGTAGAGCGAGGGATTTATATTCGTTTGAACTAAATTTTTGGCACATAAAACGAAAATTGACCGATGTTTTAGTGGGGTTTATGCTACTTTCCTCAAAAAAAGTTTGTATTGGGAACGTGTTTGCTGTCTAGAAATGTGGTAATAGCCTGATTCTGAACAAAAATATGAGTCATGATGCCCAGCGGAAATTCTTAACTTCATTGTAAGTAACTTTGCATTGAAGTTTTTGTACTTTTGTGTGCATTTATTAATAGTTAACACTCCTTGTTCTTTTCAAAAAACCTCAGTAGAGCAGATATGCTATAGTTTCTCTAAAATTAATTTCTTATGATTCTTCGTGTAGTTCCCTTTGGCGAAAAAATAGAAAATTCTTGGCTTTGACAGTGTATTTTGCGTACAAAGTTCTAGTTTGTAATTTGTTTGTAGAAAGCGCTCCAATCATTTTGGTGTCCAGTCTAAGAACTACTCCCGAACTTAGTTTATTCACCAAAACATTACACTTAAGTTACATGTGGTGAATAAAAATCACATAAGAGCATCGGTGTATTTATTACTAACTTCTTAATAAAAGTAAATAAAATATAAACGTTTTAGCAGAGAATAAATTCGTCAATCACTAAATTTTTTTTCCAATTAACTTATTAAAACCCAAATCAAATCTGTTTGAAGTAATAAAATAAGTTTCTACATAATTCTTACACAACGAGTCTTTTGAGGTGCGACACCTGGCGGCGCGATCGCCTAAAAGTATGCCAAGCTTTCGCTACCGCTGCAGCGCGCTAGTGTGACTTCATGTCCTAAAGCGAAGGCGTTTTCAAAATAAAACCAAAATTTGTATGCTATTTTCTTAAGGAAATTACGTTGTTGCCTTATTTAAGTACTAAGTATAGATTGATATTCCCAATATGTCGACCCAAAAAGGTTTAGCATACTCTTCGGATGCGAGTTTAAAAGCAGATTGCATCAAACATGTTGTAAGTTGGACGTGAGTTCGCTGCTGGTGTTGCATTGTGATAAAACACAAGAAAATTCGGCCGCTGGGTCGTGTTCGAGCCGCTCGATCATTCTGTTAACGTCTTCTGTTGCGAGCAGTTGGCACCTGTTGCGCGCGCGCTCTGTCGTCGAAAGTCCGTTCGCTCGCTTGAATCGATCGATCCGATCGATCGATGTATTCGGTTTCGGTTTCGGCATCGGTCCATGTTATCTTGCGCCAGATCTGTCATTTACCGTTTTCCTACCAGATCGCGGAGCAAAGTGCATGAGGCTGCTAACTAAATTTGCGAGAATTCACCCGAAAATTGTGCAACAACAACAAGTGAAGTGCAACCAATCCGGAGCGGATCTGCCTCCAGTTGGCCAAGTGAATTACATAGTTCGACAACTCGCCGTGCGTTCAATTATGCCAAGTGCATGCAATAAGCCAAGCGGCCAAAAGGTGCGATTTAAGCCGGGGCTTGTCATCGCAGCACAAATACCTGCGGATACTCGAGACTTACGCATTCCCAGATACAGCTATAGATACAGATACAGATACAGCGACAGAGACAGGCGCAGACACAATAAAACTACATTAAAAATCGAATGAAATACGAGACGGACTTGATATGCGCGGCACAGGCGTCAGCTCGGCTGCCCTAACACAATATTTTTATAGGAGAATCAGTTACCGGGTGTTGGGTGTGTTGGCACACGGAAAGAAAACCCGATCTCAAAATGCTATTAAATAGATTCAGGAATAAGCTAACATTTCGAGAATATTTTTGATTTTTATCTTTTTAATATTACAAAATTGTAAAAAAAAAGTTTAGCTTGATTTCCCAATTGCTCCATTGAAATGTTATAGTCAAACTTTATGATTTAAGGTCTTAAAGTTAATTAAATAATATTTAAACTGGTATTTCAAGTTCGTAATAGGGAGCTAAAACCATAAAGCTTTCAATATATTTTTGAATATCTCTTTTGTTTATTTTGGCCTGAAAGCACCATTATCCATAGGGCTTCTTTGCAAAAACATGTTGTTTTTGATACTGCGAATCCAACGCCTGAGATGGTGCCTTCGAAACTGATACCGCTTCGGTTCTGTGATACCGAGGACAAGTCCACGAAAGAGTTGGGCAACGAACTGGGGGAAATCCATCCAGCGGCACTCAGAGGCCCGGGCACATTACGCGTCAACTGAAGTGCCTTGGCTGATTTATTTAGATGCGTTCAGCTTAATCGCCACTCGCCGCGCACTTTCACCAACTTGCCACAGCATCGCGGCGCGGAATGAAGTCATAACCAAATAAGCTTACGACCTGCTCCAACACATAAAACATGACTTGTCTAGCCATAAAAACACAGAAGCACTTGGAAAAGCCCGAAAATAATTTGATTACTGCGGCTTTCTCCGCTGCTGAGCCAATTAGCCGGTCCCTGGTCCAGGGATATATATGAGGCAGAGCTATATAGCCGCCGATCCGGGGCAAATCGGCCACCCACAGGAGCGAGCGTAATGAAATCGACTTACATGGCCTGCAATGTGTCAACAATGGCTTGTTAGCAATTGACTTGGCGTGTGTGGGCTTCGGACATGGGTTTCGCAGCTGAAAACACCTTATTGACAAGCGACATTTGACTTGGCCAACAGCAAAACCGCGTGTGGGACTTGGATTTATCTGTGATTTCTAATTGCCTGACATGCCAATTTAAATTTAATGCGCAGCGATAGAGATGCAGGAACCCTGCAATTCGCCACGACTAAATCAATTTTCGCACTGCGGCCGGCTTCGATTCCGGGCTTTATTAAGAAATTCTTCATAATTATGTAGCGGCAGTTGGCGGCCGGCGGCGGTTCGAAATAAAACTGTTGTTTATGGCCAAGTTGTGGCAACTAGTTGGCTCAATTATGGCTCGGCTGCAGCGACTTTCTCCCTCACTTTGGGCCAGCTGCCAGGCAGCCACGGCTGCTTAACCCCAATCGACGCCTCTATCTAACAACTAACTAACTGGCGTGTTAATTTGTTGCCCAGTTTCCACCGCACGCAGGCGAAACCGAAACACAATTGCCGGAGCACGAGACCCAAGAGATACAGATTCGAATAAAAGAATCTCGGCTCGGAGTAGATACCGCTATCGACTCGGCTCTGTTAGCATAACAAAGGTGGGGGGGGTCAACAACCCCACGTTCGTTATGTCAAGCGCGGTCTACCATTTGCATATTACACATGTCTCACGTCCATTTGGAGCCACAATTAACCAACTATTCAGCGACCATTCATCATAGGCGGCGAGCGAATTTCGGTTCGTCAATTAATTGGGCCGTGCTGTGAGCATTTACGGCGGGAAGTCGTAAACCAGCATCGGCTCCGTCGATATGTGTGTGCAAAACCCAATTTGATCTGTCATCCTGTCAGCTCGCGTTAGTTTCCCAACCATCTTCCAGGCCGATAAGAACGGGTTCCCCGGAAAATGGAGCAACGTTAGCCGGCCCCGGCCGGGACCGTTTCCTCCTCGACGACGCCTTTTGATTGCATTTGACATTTAACACGAGTGCGGCGCAGATTAGAGCGGCAACTGCCAGCCGCCCACAAGATTTTGTGGATCAGGAGGCGTGACTAGCTCGATTTTCGTTTTCACTTTGACTCCCCCCGAGCTTGAGTCTTTAAAAATCTACACAGAGCCAACATAAAATCGAGTTTGGATAGAAAATCTACACAAACCAAAATAGTATTAAATTTTAATGGGAAATTTTTATAGAGGCTTAAGAGGATAATCCAAATGTGCAAGCCAAAGACTTTTAATATCAAGATGCATAACATCCATACATTTGTATTGCGATATGCAAGCAATTTCTTTGTATGCTTACAAGAAAGCTTCTTGCTCTGAGCGCTCTCTTCTTCTGGCTTCACAACCAAATGTTGTATTGAAAGGTGTTTGGCTATTGTGAGGCTCTAAGCATATCTGTGAATAAAAATCGTAATACCTATTATAATATAGGAACTTTGATGCTTGATTAATGGACACTTAAATAAGCATTTCTAAGAATTCTAAAAAACATAATTCCATATTTATAGAACTTTGGTTGTGTGGCTTTATTCGCAACAATTTACATTCTCCACATTCAAGATCTGATTTTCTTTCTCTGCACCAATATGCCGGCTGGCTGCGATCAAGTTTTATGTAAGCGCAATTAAAAATCGAGAAGGAATTCCTGGGTAGCGACAAATGGCATTTGAGCGCGGGGCAATTAATTTCGGGGGAGACAAAGGCATTTAACACCCCGCTCCGTCGATTAGGCACTGGGCAGGCGTGAGATTATTATCGGGCCCGGTGAAATATGAGTCCCAGACAATGGCTCATTAGATCGCGGGCTTTCGCCCAAACTAGTTTGGCTGTCGCTTGGCGTTTGGCTGTCTTGGGCCTAAACTGTGTAATTATTACGGGCCAGCCCAGCCAGAGCTGGGCTTTCGGAGGCTTAAATTATAGCCCGGCCGTAAAAAAGGCAAACAAGTTAATCCATTAGCGAGTGAGACATCTCATCAGAACCGGAAAGAAGCCGCTATTAAGTGCATATTTCTCATTGTTTATATTCTAGCTGGCTGGCTGCCGTTCTTTCATATGTTAATATCGGAAAATGTGCCAGCTGCATCGTCGTCATCCGACTGCATAATAAATTATGAAACTCTACGGTTTACAGTTGCAGCCGCGCTGAATGAGTTGTCATGTCTGCGGCTTTCTAAACCACTTAGGTAGGCAGTGATAAGTCCATAGATACGTCGGATTCTACACCGCTGAATGGGATTCTTGATAACACAATCTGGAATTCGATGGGAGAGAGCAATTCGGCGTCAAAAGTGGGCAGCACAAAAGGTTGAGCGGTTGAGCGCTGCGCTGAACGGGTTGCTGTTGGCCGGGAAAGTAAACCAAGGCAAAGCAATTGACTTTTTAACCTGCATTGCTGTAAATTACTCTCGGAGAAAAATCAGCATAAGCAGGCATAAAATTAATTGCGCCTGTCTGCCATTTTCCACGCAGCTCCGCAGCCGCCGGCCATGAAATCTTGAAGCCCGACAAATGAGCGGCAATAAAAGGCACCATAAAGCCGTATGCCGTATGCCGTATGCCATATGCAAAGAGGCTCAAATCCTGGCCAACTGGGAAATTGCAACTGGGGATTGATGACAGAGCCGCCAGCTGAGTTGAAGTCGGACGGAGAGTCGCAAATAATAGCAAACTTCTGTATTTGCTCCACTCAAGTATCACGCAAATTGCGCATACGCCCCATTGGCCCACTCGTCAGTCAGTCCGATTTCAATCAGCCCCGGCCACTGGGTCAGGCATTATCAGATATTAACGCCGGCAATTTGGCATCGGATAAATTACGCGACAAGCAGCAACGGCGTCACTTACACATGTCGAACAGCCGCCGTCAATAAATACTAACGGTGCCTCGAGGCATCGAGCCTCGCTCTCCACTCCACCCCACTCCCATCCATGTGGGACCAGCGATCACCTAGCTAGCTG
>VNJO01002164.1:0-14242 GCA_008042535.1 Drosophila tani | reverse complement strand
TGATCCCGTCCGCCATCGCGCACTGGCTGGGCGTGCGGGCCATTGCCATTGCGCCGGAACAGGTTGCCGTGCGGGAAGGGCTGCGTGCCGGGGTCGCGGTGGGAACCGTCATGCTGCTGGCACTGTACCTGCACACCCCGCTCATGGCGTGGTCCGCCTTTGCGGCGTTCTGGACCTGCCTTGTGGACCCCGGCGGGCTGTTGCGCCCACGGCTGGCGACCATGCTGAAATTTGCAGCCCTTGGTACGGTTATCAGCGGGTCCGTTTCCGCGGCGGCGGGGTTTGGGCTTGTGCCAGCCTTTCTGGCCCTCGGCGTGAGCGTATTTGGCTGCGCACTCGGCCGCCTGCGCGGGGCGATTGCCACACAGATTGGCGTTCTGGCGGCCATCGTCGCTGTGGTGGCCGTCTGTTATCCCTTCCCGCCGGATGTCGCGTTCCGGCTCTCCGGCCTGTTTGCTCTGGGGGCCATCTGGGCCACGCTGATCTGCGTTCTGGCGTGGCCGGTGGACCCTTATACCCCGCTGCGGCTGGCCTGCGCCGCAGTCCTGCGGGAAGAAGAGCGCATGACGCGCCGTATGCTCGACCTCATGAAGCCGGACGGCCAGAGCAGAAAGCCGCAGCGCGCCTCCGCCGGGGCATTCCGGCGGGAAATCCGCAGCCGGATTGAACGGACACGCGGGCGCATTGAAGTGCTGTCCGCTGATGCCATCAGCAGCCGCACCCGTGCCACGCTGATGCCTGCGGTTGAAGCGTGTGACAGGATTTTTATCGCGCTGATTGCGTTTGAACATGCCGTTTTGTCGGGTGAAACCTCACGCACGGCCCGCCGCACCGTCCGCGTTGTAACCACCACCCTGCATCGCATGGCGCTGGAAACCCAGCGCCCGGAACCCCGCCCGGAACGCCTGCTCCGGCAGCAGCGCCTGCTGGCCCGCATTGCAGAACAGGAGACAGATCTGTTCAGCAAAGGGGCCCATGTCTGTGCGCAGGCTGTGCAGGACCTGATTACCGCCTGGCAGACTCTCTCCACCCCGCAGGCACATGCAACGGGCCAGACCCGCTCCGGCGCGGCCCGCCCAGCCGCCGTGCCACGCGCGCAGGGGCTGCGCCATGCCGCGCGGCTCTGCGTTTGTGTGCTGATTGCCTATGCGATTTCTCTCAGGCTGAATCTGCCCTACGCTTACTGGGCCATGATGGCGGTGGTGGTTGTTACGCAGCCGCGCGTGACCACAACGCTCCCCCGCACCATTGAACGAGTTATTGGCAGCATTGCGGGCGGCTTGCTGGCGGCCGTTATGGGCGTACTGCTGCCTGTGTGGAGTATTCTGCTCCTTATCTTCCCGCTGGCGGCGGCGACCATTGCCCTGCGGAGCGTCAATTACGCACTCTGCGTGATGTTCATGACGCAGTTGTTTGTGCTGGTGACGGATCTGGTCAGCCCCGGTCTTGGGTGGGATGTGGCGCTGGCGCGCGCCATTAACAACATTATTGGCAGTCTGGTAGGGCTGGCAGGCTGCCTGCTGCTCTGGCCGGAACGGCGCGATGCCCCTCTGGCCACGCAGGTGGCCGAAGCGTTCCGCGCCAATATCCGCTACGCGGCTCTTGCGACTGGGCCTGAAACCCTGAGCTGGTCCCAGATTGAAAGCGCACGCCGCAAGGCTGGCACCACCAGCACGCTTGCAGAAATTCAGTATCAGACAGCGCGGCTGGAAGGGCTGCGGCGCTCGGACCAGATTGCCAAAGCGCGGGATATTCTGTTCCTGTTACGCAAACTGGCCGGGGCCGCGAGCGTCTGGTGGATGGAAAAAACACCTGAACCCACACCGGCAGTCCGCCAGCGTGCCGAACTGTACAGCCGCCTTGCAGAACGGTTTGACCCTGCGGAACATTCCCTGTCCAGCACAACAGACCGGCAGGACCTGCCGCTGGAGGATCTGCTGACACTGCTGGAGAAGCTTGATCTGGCGGATCTGGAAGATGAACATATTGTCGCTGTCAGTCACGGATATCCTCTGTGACGGACAGCGACAGTTTTTATAAGAGTATGAAGAGTTATGGAGACTCAGGCGTCTGAGAGAGAGAGGCTCTTACGCTGCGTAAGAGGCAACCCGGTTCTGGCGGAAGGTCTGGGCGACCTGCCGCGCCAGCATCGCCACATCCGGCTTGATGGCATTATGCAGCGCGCGGACGCTCTCATGCGCTGCATAAAAACGCTGCCCTGCCTCGCCGCTCATCTGGATTGCAGTCCCCAGAAAAACACCGTCTATTTCAATGATTTTTGAAGTACGTATCATGACTGACCTCGAAAACAAAACCCTCTGAGGGGTGTTTCCGCCGGCAGTTTCACTCCCGGCAGATTAGAAGATGTGTCTGTTCTGCACATCATGACCTTTGACCTGTTGCAGTGAGATGCAACATCGCCGGTCCCTGCACATTCGCAGCATCATCAGACTGCTCTCCCTGCTTTCATTCCATCCCCGCCGACTGGTGGGGTGAGGCAGACCTTATGAGCAAAAAAAGGGCCCGTCAATAAAGCACGACTCATCTTGATGCTTTATGCGCCACACATTTAAAGTTTAACATATAAAAATAGTATAAATTATTTTCTTATTTTTTAATGGGTTATCGTTATTTTTATCCGGAAATGACGCGGTTTCCCTCATGTCTCTGAAAGATTTTTCAATGCGAAAAACATGTCACTTTCCTGAGAGACTCCATTCAACACTTTTCCATCGTGCTTAATGCAGGGCGCAGGCGCGCTAACCGGTCACGCCATACCGGAAGCAGGCAGGGTCATGATCCACCACCATGCCAACTNGGGTCATGATCCACCACCATGCCAACAGCCTGCATCCATGCATAAACAATCACGGGACCGACAAACTTGAAGCCCCGCACCTTGAGGGCTTTTGAAAGCGCCTGTGATGCAGGCGACTGAGCCAGCACCTGCCCTGTTGTATTGTAGACCGGCGCGCCGGGCACCATCCCCCAGCAGAACGTGGAAAAATCCTCGCCCTGCGCCTGCATCGCCAGATAGGCCCGCGCATTGCCAATGGTCGCCTGAATTTTGGCGCGCGCCCGGATAATACCGGGGTCAAGCATCAGACGCTCAACATCGGCCTCTCCAAAACGCGCGACCTGAACAGGGTCAAACTCTGCAAATGCTTTCCGAAATCCGTCCCGCCGCCGCAAAACAGTCAGCCAGGACAGGCCCGCCTGAAACCCTTCCAGCATGAGCATTTCCCATAGCATGCGGCTCTCACGCACGGGCACGCCCCATTCTTCATCATGATACGCGCGCAAAAGCGGACTGGTCTCCGCCCAGCGGCAGCGTGAAACAGGAGCATCGGAGGCAGGCGAGGGCTGATGGGTCATTTTTCTTTTCTATACGCTCCTCACCTGTACGTCACAGAAAAGCTGTCGGGCAGATCACCTCCGGCGTGCCTCACACCTGCGCGATAAAGCCTGCGGGTGTGCCCTCGGCGGGGTTGAGAAACACCACGTCATCCGGTGCGCGGCGGGGCGTGTCGATCGCCAGAAAAACAACCGGGCCTTTCACAAGGCGCGGCACTGCGTGCACAGCCCGGCGCGGGAAAACCAGCAGATGCCCCGGTGCAAACGGGGCTTCCTCCGCCGGATCATCAATCCAGAATGTGCCTTCTCCGGACAGAACATGTAGCACTTCATCACACTGTGTATGATAATGAGGCGGCACATCCCGATAAATCCGAAAGACTCTGATACTGGCTTCTGGTTTGTCAGTCAGATAGGTATCCAGAAGCATGGTGTCAGCCTGTTCCGGAAAGGCCGCTGCAAGTCGGGTGAGGTCAAACCGGCCGCCAGTGCGGTTTAGAGTCATGACATGCTCTTCTACGCTCATAAAAATGCATCTCCTGCCATCAGGCCTGTTTTGGAAGAAAGTCTTTTGCGCTGTTGTTTTTCTGGGTGACTACCGGGATCAGTCTGGAAAACCCTCAAGCACAATTTTGCCTTTTGCCTGACCTCGCTCAATCAGCGCATGGGCCTTGCGCAGCGTGCCCGCTGTAATCGGGCCGAGATTTTCCCCCAGCGTGGTGCGAAGACGCCCTTCATCCACAAGGCGTGAGATCTCATTCAGGATTACGCCCTGCTGGCCCATATCCTCTGTGCCAAACAGGGACCGCGTGAACATCAGTTCCCAGTGCAGGGAGAGGCTTTTTTTCTTGAACGGCAAGGCATCCAGTACTGCGGGATCATCAATCAGACCAAAGCGCCCCTGTGGAGCCAGCAGCGCAATACTGTCTGCCAGATGCTGCTCTGTCTGAGTGGTAGAAAACACAAAGCCCGGGCTCCCGGCAGACAGGGCCGCAACCTGCGCCGCGAGTTGCCTGCTGTGGTCAATAACCAGCTGCGCGCCAAGAGCCGTCACCCAGTCCCGCGTTTCCGGGCGGGAGGCTGTGGCGATGACGGTCAGGTCTGTCAGCGCTCTGGCAAGCTGGATGGCCATGGAGCTGACGCCCCCTGCACCCCCAATAATCAGAATGGCCGGTGCCGCACCGGGCACCGGCTGATGGACCGCCAGACGATCAAACAGCATTTCCCACGCTGTCAGGGCCGTCAGTGGCAGGGCGGCGGCTTCCGCCCAGTTCAGGGAACGCGGTTTACGGCCCACAATCCGTTCATCAACCAGATGCCGTTCGGCATTGGTGCCGGAACGGTTTAAGGCTCCTGCGTAAAAAACTTCATCCCCGACAGCAAAATCCGTAACCTCCGGGCCGGTCCCGACCACAGTTCCGGCGGCATCCCAGCCCAGAACCTTCCAGCCCCCCGGCTCCGCTGTTGCCGTGCGCCGCACTTTTGTATCCACCGGATTAACGGAGACCGCCCTGACGGCCACCAGCAGGTCCCGCCCGGTGGCAACGGGTTCAGGCAGATCAATATCCTGAAGGGACGCCGGATTTTCTATGGGAAGCGGTGTCTGATACCCGATGGCACGCATGATGTCTGCTCCTGATGTTGAACCTTCAGGAGAGTGGGCGGTATGATCCGTCCTCACAAGAACGCACTTTTAACGCCCCTAGTATCGGAAATGATACCGTCCATGCCCCGTATTCGTCATAAATCGCTGGATTGCAGCCCCGGCTGCGCGGTTGAAGCAACGCTTCAGCTTATCGATGGAAAATGGAAAGGCGTGATCCTGTATCATCTGTTTGAAGGCACGCTCCGCTTCAACGCCATCCGCAAACGTCTGCCCAATATTACCCAGCGCATGCTTACAGCACAGTTACGGGAGCTGGAGCATGACGGATTTGTGCTGCGGACGGTGTATGCGGAGGTGCCGCCAAAGGTGGAATACAGCCTGACGGCCCGTGGGCGGACGCTTGAGCCCGTTATCATGGCGCTCAAAAAATGGGGGGATGAACAGACCGAATTCGCTCACCGGGAGACCCCATAACGCCGGAGCCAGAGCAGGAGGCCCGCACAGGCGTTTCAGCATCCGGGAAAACCTTGTAAGGTCTGCGCACAGAACGACGGAAAGCAGTTTGCGACAGGGTATGCACAAAGTTTTTTCCAGAAAACGGCACGCGCAGCACAGCAGATCACGCGCAGCCCCCATCCTGTTCAGTGCAGCCTTTCTGCTTTTATCCGGGTGTGCGGCTCCGGTTTCCGTCACGCCGCTTTCCCTCCGGCAGGCCTACCAGCACCATAGTCGCAGCGCGCTGAGCGGCGGCACACTCAGCAACACCACCCATACCGTCCTGCAACGCCAGAACCTGCTGCGCACATGGAGAAACCACCCGGCCGAGGCCATTGCCACCCTGCGCAGCCTGACACAGGCGCATTTTTACGCGCAGGGTCTGGCGGACCAGCTTTTTGCTCTGGCGGAACTGAGCTACATGCAGGCTCACCGGCAGGCGGACCGGGCCGGATTTATGGCCGCCGCCCTGTATGCATACGCCTACCTCAACCCCAATGGTCCGGCGTCTGAGCGGCCAGACGCGTATGATCTGCATGTCCGGCAGGCGTGTGACCTGTATATGCTGGCTTTGACAGAAGCTTTTGGCAGCCCTGTCAGCCTGACGCCGCAACGCTGGACGCTGCCCTTCGGCACGCTGGATCTGGCNCTTCGGCACGCTGGATCTGGCCACCACCTCCAGCCAGTTAGTGTGGCATGATCATATTTTGCAGGATATCCGCCCCATGGCGCGGCTCTCCGTCCACGGGCTGGAAAACGTGTACAGCCATACCGGGCTGGGTGAGCCTGTCGGCGCGCTTCCTCATGTGGATCACCCGGAAAGCCGCTCTTTTCAGGTCACGGAAAAACTGCGGGTTCCGCTTAATCTGCTGCTGTCTCTGGACGCCCCGCGCCAGCAGGTGCTGACCAGCAGCCTCCACGGGCGGCTGGACCTGACACCCATTGATGAAGACCGCCCTGATGACGGGCCTGCGCCCCCCACAACCCCCTCCGCACCGGCCGCCCCGCGCCCTATCCCTCTGCAATATGACCAGACAGCGGCCCGCGCGCTCAGCCTGAGCGATACGATGGACTGGTCCGCGGAATATAAAGGCTTTCTGGACGGCCGTTTTTTTGACAATGGCCGCAGGCCGCAGCTCGCCACCATAGAACCGCATCAGGTCGGGCGGATGCCGGTGGTGCTGATCCACGGCACAGCCTCCAGCCCGGCCCGCTGGGCCAATATGGTGAATGACCTGCTGGAAGACCCGGAGATTCGTAAACATTACGAATTCTGGTTTTTCTCCTACGCAACCGGGAACCCCATTCCGTATTCCGCCCTGCAACTCCGCCACGCCATTCAGCAGGCTGTGGCGGACCTTGGGGGCGTAAAAGCTGACCCGGCTCTGGGGAACATCACGCTGATTGGCCACAGTCAGGGCGGCCTGCTGGCCAAGATGCTGGTGGTGGAGAGCGGGGATAAGCTCTGGAAAGGCATGGCCTCCCGCCCGCTGTCAGACCTGCGGCTGACTGCGGACGCCCGCACACTCTTGCAGGAAGCGCTGTTCCCCTCCCCCATGCCGGACGTGCGGGAGGTGGTGTTTATCTCCACCCCGCAGCATGGCAGTTACATGGCCAATTTCTCTCTGGCCCGCCTTGTGGGCCGCATGGTGACATTTCCGCTGACGGTCAGAGAAGTCACCAAACAGGTGCTGGCCAGCGACCCGAATGTCGCCCGCCTGAACATGAACCCCTGGCGGGTGGGCAGCGTGTACGGCATGTCTCCGCATAGTCTCTTCATCCAGTCCCTTGCGGCACTCCCCGTGGTGCCGGACGTCCGCACCCACTCCATTATACCCGTTCTAGGCAATGGACCTTTGCAGGACGCTGATGATGGCGTTGTGAAATATGCCAGCGCGCATGTGCCGGATGTTGATTCTGAACTGGTGGTCCGCCATTCCGGCCATTCCACACAGTCCAACCCCATCACCATTGCAGAAATCCGGCGTATCCTGCGCAACCATCTGCTCCGCACGCAAAGCGAACCGCTGGACGGCGGGGTGATCAGCCAGAGTGATATTACCGCCATTGGCGGCCTGTTCATCCCGACACGCGGCAACGGTCCCGGCACGGCGGAAACGCCACAGCCCGTTCTGTCTGTAAACCCCGCATTACCAGTCAGGGCGGCTCGCTGATGGCGCAGGCTCCGCAATCCTCCCGCCCCACCCGCAAAGCTCCGCGCAGACGCTGGGCCTCCATATTTGCGGGGAGCGCCACGTTCCTGCTGGGCGCGTTTGGCACGCCAGCGCTCTATTATTCCACGCTGGAGCCGGACGCCGTGCGGCTGGGGCTGACGGGCCTGTTCCCTGTTCTTCTGGGCACCGCATTCATCCTGCGCGCGCGGCAGAGCGCCCGGCTGGCCCTCGCAGGTATCAGCGCGGCTTTTGCCGTCTGGTACGTCACCGACCCACCGAGAAACAACCGGGACTGGGCTGGTGAATATGCCCTCCCGGCGACAGTCTCGATAGACGGGCGGATGGTGCATCTGCACCATATCCGGAATTTCCTCTATAAAACCCCGTCCGACTACACGCCGCGCTATTATGACGCGGATTACGCACTGGATGATCTCTCCTCCCTTGATCTGGTAACGTCCTACTGGGCGGGGGAAAGCATTGCGCATGTATTCCTCAGCTTTGGCTTCCGGGACGGGCGGCATGTGGCCATGTCCATTGAAACGCGCCGCCAGAAAAAATTTCCCTATTCCGCCATTGCCGGGTTCTTCCACCATTATGAACTGTTTTACGTGGTGGCGGATGAGCGGGATCTGATTGGTGTGCGGACAGATATCCGCAAGGAGCGTGTTTATCTCTACAGGGTGCTTCTCTCCGCTCAGGCCAGAGAGCGGTTGTTCCGTAGTTATCTGCAGGAAGTCGATCACCTCTCTCACACACCGGAATGGTATAATACGCTCACCTCCAACTGCACGACGGGCATCCTTACCCGCGCGCAGGCCAGTTTCCGCTACCGGCTGGACTGGCGGGTTCTGCTCAGCGGCTATACAGCCTCACTCGCCTACAGGCTTGGCCTGCTGGATACCCATCTGGACTTCCGCACCCTGCATGAGCGCAGCCGCATCCACAGACCAGATGGTGCCACGCCCGACCCGGACTATTCCTCAGAAATCCGGCAAACGCTGCCAATGGAAACAGATCCCGCCGCCAGCAGATAAGGTTTATCGGCCTGCCTCTGCAAAAACGATTCATTTACGAAACGGGAAATCTTTGAGCACCGCACCATTCGTGCCACAATAGGCTCTGCGTCACAGGCAAACCGGCTTCCCACATTCTGGCGAAACCGGACGATGAAAGGACTGTAGTAAGGTGGATGGTGTGCATGAAACAGCCTGAGTTACGGGATAAAGCCGCCACAGGCGCTGCCTCTGCGGAGCCCCCCGCAGGCTGGGTAGAGCAGCGGCTGCCGGTTGCCTCTGCATTCCGTAAGGAATATGTGGACTTCCCCATGCCCCGCAACCTCAACTGGCTGTGGAATTTTGGCGCCATTCTGGTGGTTGTGCTGCTGCTGATGCTGGCAACCGGCATTTTTCTGGCCATGAACTACACCCCCACCAGTGCAGACGCCTTTTTTTCTGTTGAGGCCATAGACCGCCAGCTTTCTGGTGGGTGGCTGCTGCGCGGCATGCATATGACGGGGGCCAACCTGTTTCTGGCGGCCCTGTATATCCATCTGTTTCGTGGGCTTTATTACGGGTCCTACAAAGCCCCGCGTGAGCTTTTGTGGCTGAGCGGCCTTGTGCTGCTGGTGATGGTCATGGTGACGGCCTTTGCAGGCTATATCCTGCCGTGGGGCCAGATGTCCTACTGGGGTGCAGACGTTGTGACCAAAGCCGTCGGGGCCGTGCCAGTTCTTGGCGGAACGCTGGAGCATGTGCTGACCGGCAGTGACCATCTGGGCGATATCTTCCTGCACCGCTTTTTTGTGCTGCACTTCCTGATGGCGTTTCTGGTGGTGGCTGTTGTGGGGCTGCACGTGGCCTGCGTGCATGTGACAAAACCCAACAACCCGACAGGGGTTGAACCGAGAACCCCAAAGGAGACTCTCCCCTTCCACCCGTACTACACCAGCAAGGATCTTATCGGGCTGGTTGTTTTTGCGATGGTCTTTTGCGCCCTGCTGTTCTTCTGGCCCGGCCTGCTGACGGAGCCGGACAACTACGCTCCGGCTGACCCGCTGCACACCCCCGCCAATATTGAGCCGGAATGGTATTTCCTGCCGTTTTACGGCCTGCTTCAGTCCGTGCCATCCAAGTTCGGCGGCCTGCTGGCCGCGACAGGGTCACTCCTTGTGCTGTTTGCCCTGCCCTGGCTGGACCGCTCCCCCGTGCGCTCAGCCCGGTTCCGCCCCATCTGCCGCCCGGCGCTGCTGGGACTGGTGCTCTCTTTTGTGCTGCTGGCCCTCGTAGGGAAACATCACGCCACAGGGGCATGGATGCTGGTCGGGCGTCTGTCCGCCCTGTATTATTTTGGATATTTTCTGGTGATCCTGCCACTGGCCTCACGGTTTGAAAAACCACGCCCTCTGCCAGCCTCCATTACTGCTGCGGGAGGAGACGCCTGATGGCCAAATTCCCTGCATTACGCGCCACGGCCCTGAGTGCGGCTCTGCTGGCCAGCCTGCCGCTTCTGGCGCAGGCCGCCCCGGCCACGCCGCCCGTGCCACCACACCAGAAATGGAGCTTTGAAGGACCGGTGGGGCAGTTTGACCAGAAAAGCCTGCAACGCGGCTTTGTGGTCTTTCATGAAATCTGTTCCTCCTGCCACGGGATGCGCAGCGTAACCTATCATGACCTGCTGGGGATCGGCCTTTCCCCAAAGGCCGTGACGGACCTTGCCCATACCAGACAGATTGCGGGGCCACCGGACGCCGCAGGCCACCCGACGCTACGCCCCGGCCTGCCCGATGACCATCTGACATCCCCTTTCCCCAGTGAAGCCGCTGCCGCAGCCATGATGGGCGGCGTGGCCCCGCCAGACCAGTCCCGGCTGGCGGCCATCCAGCCGCATGGCGCAGACTGGCTCTATGCTTTTCTGACAGGCTACCGCATGCCCCCGCCCCCCGGCGCGCCGGTTGTGCCGGGCAAGTTCTATAATGACTGGGCAGACGGGCATCTGGTCGGGATGCCGCCCCCGCTTTCTGATGATGCGGTTGAATTCCCGGATGGTACCCCCGCCACCGCCGCACAGCAGGCGCGGGACGTGACAACCTTTCTGGTCTGGGCGTCTGACCCGCACCGGAATGACAGGCACCGGATTGGCCTGTATGTTTTTGCCTATCTGAGTGGCCTGCTGCTACTGGCCATTGCCTGGAAGAGAAAAATCTGGAAACGCGGCGCCACACGGAACGCACAGGATACCCACGACTGATGACACACCCAGCAGATGACACCCAACCCACCGGGCAGGAGCAGGACAACGCGGCTGGCCGTCGTGATTTTCTTGGCATGGTCACCACAGCCGGGACCGTCACCGGTCTGGCCGCCTGCGCCATTCCGTTTGTTGCCAGCCTGAAACCGCAGGACAGCGCGGCCGCCCACCTGCCAGTAGAGATTGACCTCTCCAAACTCGCCCCCGGCCAGCAGATGACGGCCGTCTGGCAGGGCAAACCCATTTTTATTCTGCGCCGTACGCCGGAAGNCTGCCACGGCTCACAGTTTGATCTGGCCGGGCGCGTGTTTAAAGGCGCACCGGCCCCTTATAATCTGCCCGTCCCGCCGCATGTCATGCCAACGCCGACCACCCTGCGACTTGGGGAAAACCCTAAAGGAGAAAGCTTTGATTTCTCCACCATTGAGCAGATCTGACCAGAGAGGCGTGTTGCGTATGGCCGGAGAGTGCTGATAAGCCCCTCAGACCCGGCCGACCACCCAAGGAGCCAAGACGATGGTAAAAACAGAAACATTTGTTGTTGAAGGCATGTCCTGCACCGGCTGCTCCAGCAAGCTGAAAAAAGCTCTGGAAGCCCTGAATGGCGTTTCCGAAGCCGATGTTGTGCTGGAAGGCGGCACAGTCACCATCCAGTATGACCCTGCTCTGGTCACGCCTGAAAAATTTGCGGAAACGGTTGAAGATCTGGGGTTTGATCTGGCCTCCTGAGGTCAGCCGACACCCCTGTGCCTTTTGCTTTCCTGCCGCACGCTGCGTCATGACGCCGTTCGGCTTCCGCGCACATCAGCTTGCCAGCGTTTGCCACTATGCCGTTGTTTTAGGCGTGCTTTCTGCTGGCGTCTGGCGCCCTGTATCCGCACAGGCCCAAAAGCCTTCCAGTGTTCAGGTTGCCCCGCATCGGTCGGGCCGCCTGCTCTGCACGCGGCCCCTGTGCGCCCTGCCCCCATCCAGAGCGGCGGCGCAAAAAAAGACGCTCTCTGCCTCACGAAAAAACCCGATACCGGCCACCGGGCGCACGACCCTGCCTGCACCGTCTGAAGCGGGAGCGCCGGAAACAACGGAAGTCCTTGGCAGCAGCCATTCCTATACAGCCCCCACGGCAGATGTCTGGGGGAAAATGCCTGTGGCGCTCAAGGATATTCCACAGTCAATTTCTGTCCTGACACAGCAGCGCATGCAGGACTCCAATATGCTGACCATGACAGATGCCATGCGTCAGATGAACGGCATCCGCGTGCTGCCCGGTTCAACCACCAATTCCAATTTCTATTCCCGCGGCTATCAGATGACGACCTCCGTGGACAGCACCCCCGGTGCCGCCGGGACCTTGAATACAGCCAGTTTTGATCTGTCGATGTATGACCGCATTGAAGTCCTGCGCGGCTCTTCCGGCCTGCTACAGGGCGGAGGCTCGCCGGGCGGCGTGGTCAATCAGGTGACGAAAAAACCGGGGCAGGATTTTGCCATCAACGGCGCAGCAACACTCGGCAGTTTTCAGAATTACCGTGCGGATATTGATCTGACGGCCCCGCTCAACGCCTCCAGAACCCTGCGTTTCCGCACTGCGGATCTGTTTCAGGATAATCATTACTTTTATCAATACGCCCATTCCCGCAAATGGCAGGCCTATGGCGCGCTGGAGTGGGATATTACACCCTCCACCACAGTCCTTGTCTCCCACGCAGCACAGCAGCAGGATGTGACTGCGCCGTATTACGGGCTGCCCATCACCATCACCCGCACGCTCTGGTACGGGAGCCGGGACGCAAACCCTTCCCAGTCATGGGGATACAGCAACTACATGACCCAGCAGACCATTGCGTCCCTCACGCAGACACTGCGGGGAGACTGGAAGCTGACGGCGCGTGGCACATTTTATGACCAGAGCTACAACACGCTCTATAATGAACCCTGGACGCAGATTGATGCGCAAACAGGCACGCTCCAGTATCGGGACGCCGGCATTGTTGCCATGCGTGGCACCAGTAGCGCGCGCTCAACCGATATTTATGCCAATGGTAGCTTTCATTTTCTCAACCGCACACACTACGCGCTGTTTGGATTCAATTATAATTCCTACAATCAGGTTTCACGCTACGGAAATAGTTTGGGCGATGCGGTGTATAATTCCGTCAGTCTGAACAACACAAACATCGTGCCCCGGCCTCCGGCAGGCAGCATCAGCTATCAGGAAAGCCCGGACGGCTATGGCACGCGGGACAATGCAACCCAGTGGGGGTTTTACGGGCAACTCCGGTTTGAGATTGTCAAAAATCTTTCCCTCATTCTTGGTGGCCGCGTCTCACGCTTTTCCGAGCGTATGCGCTATATTGCCCCTGCTCCCACCAGTAGCTGGAAACCGGAAGCCAATATTCATGGGGAACTCACCCCCTATCTGGGCACGGTTTATCAGATCACGCCCAATATCTCCTGGTACGCCAGCTATTCCAGCATTTTTACGCCATCTCTCGGTGTTCTGTCCTATCATGGCGGAGGGCTGAAGCCCCAGCGGGGTAATCAGGTGGAAACAGGGTTCAAGGCGGAATATTTTAATGGCCGCCTGAATATCTCCAGCGCGCTGTTCCGCATGGAAAATGTAAACCAGCCTGTGCAGGACCCGGAACATTCCCAGTTTTACATGACAACCGGCCCCATCCGCCGGCAGGGCTGGGAGGCACAGATTGACGGCACACTTCTGCCCAACCTCGATATTTCTCTTGGCTACACCTATCTGGATACAAAAGTCTCCAACCCGAAAACATCTGATTTTGGGGGAGTTTTCTCACCCCGGCATATGTTCAAATCATGGATCCATTACACCGTCCCACGCGGGAGGCTGCGCGCGCTCAGCCTTGGTGTCGGGCTGGATGCCAACAGCACTTTACGCGGCAGCTACCCCACCACGCTGCAGGGCGGGTACATGACGCTGGATGGCATGATTGGCTACCGCATGACACCCCAGATAAAACTCCAGCTTAACGCCACCAATCTGACAAACCGTTTTTATTATGAACGGGCAAGCGGCGTCTGGCAGTTTAATTTTCCCGCCGCCCCCCGCAGCTTTATGGCAACCCTCCGTGCAAACTACTGAGACCCCGCCCCCTCACAGAGTGTCTGACTGGAAAGTCATTCTGCCGTACTGGCGTTCTGAAGAAAAATGGCGTGCCTTTGCCATGCTGGGCGGCATTATCGGCCTGTCCTTTTTCTACGTCCGCGCGGCCGTCTGGTTTGGTAAATGGAACCAGTCTTTTTTTGACGCCATGTTTGCCTTCCGGGCACAGGACTGCCTCGCTCTCCTGCCGCCCTATCTGCTGATGTGCGCCCTTTCCACCGCCATCTCTGT
>VNJO01002155.1:0-25518 GCA_008042535.1 Drosophila tani | reverse complement strand
AAAAACGATTTAAACCATACTTATTCGACAGGAAATTTCCCATCGATTCAGAATTTCCAATAAAATCAATTTTAAGATTTTTTTGTAGAAGATATGAGCCTTCAAAGTCGAACTTTGTTTCCATTTTTGCATCATACAAAAAAAAAGGGGAAATTGGCTGACTTTCAGGTAATATTACACAAAAAATAGATTACCTAACCTCATGATTTTTACTTTAAATAACAGATACATTCATAAACTGTAAACTGATCCAAAAAAAATCAGAATTGGGTTTGGGCTTGTACAGGTAAATCGCTACCTGCCAGGGGTCAATTTTTTTCACTTTTTTCTGGCTAAAGTAGTCTATATCTTTTTTGGCACGGCTCGGCACTCATACACACTACATACAAAACCTTCGTTGATCTTTTCTGGACCAGAATCAACTTACAACTGCTGCAGCACGCTGCAGCTGCGGAAATGCAATGCAATAAACTAAAACAACTCAGGGTAAAATATACCAAAATACCGATTCAACGTAATACATACCAAATAATATACTAGAAAATATACTAGAAAAAAAAAAAAATTAAAGAAAAAGAAATGTTAAATATTTTTTTTAAGTTTTCAAATTATTTTTATTTAAGCAAATACATAAAAATAAAGATAAAAAATTAAATCAAAAATGTTTTTAAAAAATTGTTTTCATTGAATAAAATAGATTTTTTCACTTTGATACCCTATAAAAAGGCGAATGGGTGGGCGTGGCATATTGTCCAATACATATACAAATTTTACAACATTTACCTGTAAAATGCCGTTTAAATTATTTGATTATCTTATTTGGTTCAAAAGTTACGATTTTAGCAACGCAAAATGAGAAAAGGCGCTACTGTGCGTGGTGCAATAAGGCCTATGTAATAATAATAATAATAGGTCAGTTGCGTTGATTCGAAACGGTGTTATAACCTGCTCTGATAACTTATATGCACCGTCTCCAGCGATCCATTGATGGTCAGCAAAATAGAAAAATACGACATGGTATTTAGAGGAGAATTTTAAAAAATTCGTCTGTCGTGAACGCTGCCTGGCCACCCAACTACCAAGTGTCGATTCAGTTTTCGATGGTGGCAAACATCTTGCATTTTAATGCAATATCTTTGTTTCCCGAAGTAGAACGCTTGCGGGTCTTCCGTTTGCTTCTCCGCCAGCGAAATTTTGCTGCCATCGACATACCCAATGTAAAATGGTAAATTCTTACATGATTCACGACTGTTTACAAAAACAGAGCGCCTTTGAAACCGGTGGTTTGCAAAGTCAGCAGACGAATTTTTTTCGGGTCGTTCCCTATACGTCTAAATATATCGGCGATAGTTTCAGTCGTTTTGCGATAGTTAGTCAGTAAGACGTATAGGGAACACCCAAAATATGTTGACAAATGAAAACAAATGTAGCTAAAAACATGTTGAGCAACATTCAAACAAGTCAAATGATGCTAGGAACATGTTGGGCAACACCCAAAAAAGAGTACTTCTGCAGCTGTACGCAGCTGCAATTCGAATCAAAATTGCGCACGAAAGCACGCAACACTTTTTTTCGATACGGTATTTTAGCACTAACCATACAACATATAGACTACTCATTTCATACAACGAAAATGGACACAAAAATTTCTTAGCGACAGGCCCCAGGCCTGTTAGCGGCAGGCCCCGTGGCTCTCTCGCGGCTCTCTCGCGGCTCTCTCTCTCTCTCTCTTCGCTCTCTCATTCTTATGCCGCACACTGATTGCGAGAGTTCGCTCGTTCAGTCGCAGAGTCGCGCATCCCGAAGAAGGTTGCTTTGCGCGTGAATTCTTCTTTATATGTATGCGTGTTCATGCATTCACGTACACGGGTGCATGTGTGCGATCATTTCATTTCGGCCCAGCAAGAATATTTGGTCTTTTGCTACTTTTCATACTAGGTTTTTTTTTTTTTATTTATTTTTATATTTTTGTAAAGGTAAATGGAACAATATAAAAATCTTCATTTTTATTTAAATAATATTTTAATACAAATAATTTAATAATTTTAATTGCACCAATATTTGTTAGTATTGTTGTAAATATATATTATAAATATATTATAACATATAACATTCCTATTTTTACCATTAACCCAATAGTGAATATGCCCATATTGTTAGGGTACCTGAAATGATCGCAAACATGCACCCGTGTACGTGAATGCATGAACACGCATACATATAAAGAAGAATTCAAGCGCAAAGCAACCATCTTCGAGATGCGCCACTCTGCGACTGAACAAGCGAACTCTCGCAATCAGTGTGCGGCATAAGAATGAGAGAGCGAAGAGAGAGAGAGAGAGCCGCGAGAGCGCGACGGGGCCCGCCGCTAACAGGCCTGGGGCCTGTCGCTAAGAAATTTTTGTGTCCATTTTCGTTGTATGAAATGAGTAGTCTATATGTTGTATGGTTAGTGATTTTAGCCGCTGACTCCATACAAGGGTCCTCTCAACATAGAACTTTAGTGTTTAATAACTTCCATGTCTATCAACCGATTTTACTCCAAATTTCAGACAACAGTCGCGAATGCCTACTTATTTATTTAATCTATTTAATTTAATCCGAAAATTACGACTATAGCTTATAACCCGTTTTTTTTTTTTTTTTCGGAGGCGAAAGTGTTCGTGGCCAAATTTTAAAACAAATTTGATCTGCGTGCAACAGATTTCAATGTTGTCACCAAGTTTGGTAACTCTAGCTCTTAAAGTCTCTGAAATCTGTTGTTTCACACGGGCATACCGACGGACCGACGGACATGGCTAAATGGACTCGGCTGGTGACGCTGGTCAAGGATATATATACTTTATAGGGTCGGAGATATCTCCTTCTGCCTGGTACATACATTCTCAGTTGGAACTAACTTATAAAACCTTTGTACCCTAAGGGTACCGGGAATAAAATGGCTTTGGATTTGCTTATAAATCGTTTTGATAATAAAGTTATACATTTTCAGACCCACGTTCAGGCAATATTTGGTTTAAAAGGTGTCGAGAAGGGATCGGCCAAGGGTCTTCGGGAGCTCAGCGATGAATTCGCTTCGTCGGGCCATCCGTACCTTGGGCACTACGCAACAAATTTTTGATGGATTTCTGATACATATCGTCGCTCTCAAGGTGGATCAGAAGACGCGTAAAATATGGGAAGAAGTTTTGTCTACCTCTGAGCTATCCAGCTGGACTAATATGCAGTCTTGTCTCTTCTTGGAGAAGAGGTGTAGGATGATGAAGATTATGGATCAAGCCTTGGTAATGCAAACACAAGGCCAGCAGGTGGGTAAAAATCGTGATTAGATCTAACCGAAGTGCACTTTTTTCTTCTGCTACTAATTCAAATCATCCAGCATGCCTATTTTGCGAAGATCATTATTTGCCGAAATGCTCCCGTTTTCTAAATTTAAGACCGAATCCTCGATATAAAGAAGCAAAAAAAATGCGCCTCTGCCTCAACTGTTTGCACACCACTCATTAGTGCATTTGACCCCAGACCCACCCGCAACATATACCTCATTTTGACATCCATCATTCGACCCACTCATAAGCTCGCACCTTCATTATCACTACTTACATGCTCATCTACATCATCGCGGCCTAATCACCATTTAAACACCCTCCACATAAAATCTCCACGATAGACTACGTGCTGTTTCCAACTGCTATAGTCTTCGTAAAAAGTAGATTGGGTTCATTGGTGCCTTGAAGAGCAATATTAGATTCAACCTCGCAGTTAAATTTCAACACCTCCCGCATAGCTAGCCAACTAAACTGGAAATCGCATATACTCATTTCTATGATTGTGGAGTCGTTCATGAATTATGATAAGGAAGTCGATATTCTTGTGCAATCACGAAATACAAGCTATCGTGTAGTATGCCCACATATTGAATACCCACTGTAAAGGGTACACACTGTAACACTTTGTTGCAGTGTTTACATAATTCAAAGTCCCGGTCATAAACCCAAATGGCCGAAATATGAAACGATTGCTATGCCTTGGCCCGCACACAGAAAGTGGAAGTGTCAGCATAATAGTCACACGTGCGGACCTCATGTATGTGCATATAACCTCACGCTCCAGCCTTATCGAGCATAGCTATATACTTAAGAATATAAACCGTCTGTCCGCTGCCGCTGTTGACTGCGTAGCTGCGAGACTTAGCCTTCCCTAGTTCCTAAAACATTTTTGTTAAATCAAAAACTCTAGAGATATTGAAGCGGTACCTTCGCTGCTCCTAATTAAATAAACTGAAACTGAAATGAAACCTCTTTGTATGAAATGATAAAACGAAATCAACTTCTATATGGGATGGTGCATTTACATGGCGGCCATGATAAGTAATAAAAAAAGAACCGGAAAAGAATAGTGAACAAAAGGAACCTCCTAAAGTGAGAGAGGCAAAGGACCACCCCTTTCACCGTCGGTGGAGTGCACATTTATCAGAACAAATACAACTGGAGGACATGAACTACAACCGGAGAATACATTTATAACAGAAAAACTGACAATTACCAAAAAGAACAGAAACGTGCCCTAAGGATTGCCTGGGATCAGTGAAAAGCCCTTTCTGCGTGTCTACCTGCCCGATGGAAACCTGTGTGATGACCCAACCGGTACCGCCTGAGCTCAAAGGTCCAGGAAAACAGCAGCTGAATTAAAATCAAATCAAATCAAATAGCGATACTGGACAGCATAAGAATGTATACGTTTTAATTTAGAATGGATTTTGGATTTAATATTTTTAAGGCGAAATTCGAGATTGACGCATATGGAATTCATGGAATTGTAACCAACCATTTCAGTGCTCATGTAGAGATCCGACAAATGTTAAGTTTAGTCGTCGAAAACTGACCTGAGAAAGTAGTGGCCTTAGCTGGCCGATCAGATTTATTCTCCTAGCAGTCCCAATAGGTGGTTTCAATAAATAGGAAGTTCCGACAAGGGGGAATGTAGGAACATGTAATAAAAGTAAAAATACCATTAAATGTTAGCTTCACACAAAGGAATTCAACATCGTTGCATTCCTCGAAAGTTAATAATTCAGACGTGAATCCGAGAGACAAATATTTACCCTGTTGGTGGTACTGCAATTGGGGCTTTTGGCAATACAGACTGGTTGACTGTATTACCAATCTCGGTCGGTAATCCTGCCCTGCTACCCTCAGGGGCTTTTGGGACGGGTATCTGCGGGGTAATTGATTGTGACCCACGATTGGGACTCAATGGATATCACTGAAGCTGCGGTCTCTCGCGGGCAAATTCGGAGGCCGAATCATTTTTCACACCCGATCCTAATTTCATTGGAGTTAGATATATTGGTGTCGGGTGCTGTGCCGAGGGAGTCCGACGTAGAGAACACGCGGCGAGTAGGAATCCGCCTAAATGCAGTGTGCCAACCGTGGTTTTTTTAGCGCTTAGGGGAATCATTTAATAGCTTAAGGCCATTAAACTGGGAGTCCAGCGCTAGGAGCACCTATTTTGTTTTACGAAAACTAACAAGTAGCTCCCTAAAACTATTTTTGATTTGCCACATAAAAGACCTCATTTCCTTTTCAACCTCGCGACAAGTTTCACAGCATTAGCGCACTCCACTGTTTTTAAAAATTTCAGCCGCCCGGCCTGTGCGATCAAGGCACTTGGCGTGCACAACATTATTATTCTTGTTTTAATAGCGCAGACAATATTACCGGTCATTATAGTGACTTACCATTGTACCAATCAGACGTTAAGAGAAAATAAGAGTAGTTACGTGCACTAAGAAAGAGAGAGAGAGCGAGCAGGATAGTGTTGCCAACTATTGCTGGGGAAAAAAAATTTTGCAATTAAACAAAAGAAAAAACTAATTTTATCTTCAAAAAAAAAGCTAAAAAAAGCGCACAACTTTTTCACTTTATTATACCTGGTACCCATAGGGTTTAAGGGTATTAAAACTTCGTGCAAGCCGTGAATGTATGTTGCAGGCAGAAGGAGGCAGCTTCTACCTCATACACTATGTACTATTGAGCTACCAAATAAGGTAATCAACATTTCAATCTATTGCACGCAGATAAAGTTTGTTTAAGAATTTGGCCACGTCCACTCCCGGTCTCAAATTATAAAAAGTCTAAAATAATCTCTTGAATTTCGGTTAAGGAAAAAATTATAGGAAATATAGAGTTCTATGCGGAAAAGTTCAAATCTGAAAATGTAAATATAATCGGATGATTTTGATTTGAAATTTTCAGGCAGGCCCGCAAAGGCAGGCAGCCGATTCATTTCTCCAAGTCTTAAAATCCGGGTGCCGAAGCCAAGCCAAGGGTCTCGGATTTTTTGCTCAAGCACTTTCGGCATTTTTCACAAATATGTTTCAGCGTAAACTTGTACATAAAGATGTAAAGATATTCACATCAATATTCTGTCACACCAGATTATCTTTTCTCGACTCTAATCGTCTTCAAAAGTTGACACTTTCGTGAGAATATTGCTATAAAAAAAGCTGATTTAAAATTAATAATGGCTAGAATTCCCGCTTCCCGCTGTTTGTAAAATATACCCGCAAGTCAATAATAAAAAAAGCTGAAAATGACGGGAAAAAAAATTGATTTGGCAACACTGCAGGCTGTAATATCGGCGTAACGGATAAAGCACAAAGAGGAAAGCAAAAATGAAGATAAGCAATCGCTGCACCAAAACTAATTTGCAATAAATATATTTATTAATACACAAAAACAACTTCTTCGGGCGCGAACACCCTGTATTCCCGGCTCTATGCGCTCGCTCTGGCGGTAGCGTGCACACCTTCCCGGCTCCGCTCTCTCGCTCCGGCGGAAGCTTTCGAGCTCTCGCGCTCAGGCCACTCTCCACCGCTCCCTTAAAGTCTCCACAGCGCCTTCGGGCGCTTAGAATAAATTAGGATAAGCTAGTCCCAAATTGTCTCTCTATGAATAAAAACGTCGGTCGATCCGCATCACTTACACGAGTTCTCGTCTTCTTTATTTCTTCCGCGATCGCGCCGAGTGTTTTCTACTGTTCACAGCTCCCGCCCAGCTATTCCCGCTGCAACGAAGCTGCCTCCGATCTGCGAACCCCCCGATCTTCACAGCTACATGCACACGCGAAGTGAAACGGTTAATTATTATTGACAAAAGATAGAAGTTTAAATAAAACCCCGATGGTTTATAGCAAAGAATTGACACAAATACGAGGCGCAAAACAAAATCAAGGCCGTTCACTTTTAAAGAGAAAACAATACGAAAACGATGAATGAATTGTGCTTTGGAAGAAGCCGATAGACCGCTGTTGCCGCTGAGTTTTCGCTGGAATGCTGGTTATCTCTAATTATTCTCTAAACAGAAAATTTTCTTTTAACTGGGTGCGAAAATAGAAAATAGTTTTATATCGTATAAGCTTCGTTAGTCTATACAACACCTAAGAACTAAGCAAGGAGTTATTACACCTTTCATAGCTCGAGCTGTAGCCAATCAATTTTGACTGAAATGTTAACATGCTTCTAGCATCCTAGAAACTCGAAAAAAATCCGTTCGGAAATCAAAATTTATCATTTTACCTAACTTTAAAAACCCACGATAAAATTGTTCTTTCAACGGATTTCTGGAGTTGTAGGACTTTTGATACTTTGGACGGTCAACTTTATTTTCCAACGGATTTTTTTCAATTTTGTTTTTAAGTTTAGCGAGTTTCAGCAAACAAAGTACTTATCCAATATACATAAAGTGTATAATAATCGAAAAGTTAGTTCATTACCTGTAAAATAAAACATTCGGCGGCTAAATTGGTTGACTTCAACTCGAGCTATGAAATGTAAACGTAAAAAGATTTTTTTTTGTGTAAAATTTTAAAAAATATTTAAAGATAAACGTATTCATAAAAGAAAAATTTATAGAAATTTTCGTGAACTGGGTATTCAACTTTACCACAATTTCACGTCAATAAGCTTGGAGCATTTTGAGTGTAAACTAGTGTTATCAGACACCATGCTAAGCTACAGAGCTTTTGGAACATTGGATTTGGAATGGAATATCACTGGGAAAACACATTGTCAGGACTAGCTAGTTGCAGATCAGCATCATCATTAAGGATTTTTTTTCTTTCATCATAATAGCGATCTGTTAAATTACTGATTTTGCTACTGTGGGCAAGAAGTCTCACGAAAATATGGCCAGTGGCTCTTTGATTCAGTGACGACGAGAATTAGATTCTATTGCACCCGTGCAAGGCTGGGACGGGTCTCTACTATGCAAATATAAAATGAAACAGAAGGTTTTTTATTTTGAAAACAACACGTGTTATTCTTTATATATTCCTTAATCCAATTCAACAGAGTCCATCTGCGATTAGATGCAGCACCCATACACCTTCGTGCAAAAAACATAAAAAAGAAAAATTCCTAAAATTCTGTGCCGTCCAGCCCTGGTAAAAATACATATCACAAGTAAAAGTACGTCTACTGGAACAAAACAAATCTCAGATTCGAGATCAGCGGTACAAAATACATGGGACTAGGGTACTCTGATCTCCCAACCCAAAACCACAAACAAATAAATATTGATGTAATAATCATAATGATAATTTTCTTTAATTTTAGCTTTAATAAGTGTAATAATAATGGTTTTTAATACTAGTATAGCAAGGTATATATTTAACCTTAAAAGAACTGATCAAATATCTCTTTTTTCCTATATAATATTTAATCTCAATTTCAACGCAAGGGCTTTACTGTTCCTACACAACAAAATATTTACTAAAGAGCCATCATACCTCTTTGAAAAAATACGTTTCCCCACATCTAAAAGAAGAAATGATATATTGTGCTTAAGATTTAAGCTCGCAAGTTCTGAAAGACATTTTTATATTCACGCTGTTCGTCTTTGAAATCTACTCCCAAACCACATTAAACAGATCAAAAACGGAACGAAATGTATAACACGATATAACTAGTACCCTAAAGAAAAGTTAATCCTGTTGTGCTTTCATGTAAGTCAATAAATCAAATAATAATAATATGTAAAATATGTAATAAGCAATAAGCTATCAACCAAAATAAAATAAGCACATTCCTTAACAAATTTTTTAACGAAAATTTTCTATCATATGCAATTTAAATTTTTATCTTTCTTATAATCTTATTTGTTGAAAAGTTATTAATTTTGCATGAGAAAAATATGTAATTAAAAAACTAACAGTGACTCTCCAGTGGTTTTTATCAAAAGGATGTACTCACGTTTTCGGCAAATCTGGCGTATTTACCCTCCTCAGACAAATTATCACTTGCACATCGTTTTAAATGGGCAATTAGGTACTTCCGTATAGATTTCATAGATGGCAAGATAATACTGCATACAACAGATAAAAGTGCCCAATTTTTTAAATTAATTCTTGAGTTAACATCTGGATGATCAGTAGTCTGCTTAATTAACTGAAGATAAAGTTCATTTAATAAAGACTCTTTTTTCATACACTTCTCCATTATAGATTGTACGATTAAAATATGTTCGTCCTCAGCTCGTTTGATTGTTTCGCCTGTAAATAAACAGAAGTATTTTTGTATATATTTTTGTATAGTACCAAAAGGGTACGATTATATATATCTCTCTTATATAAAATAAAGTGTTAATTCTTTGAAATGTTTTAACTTAAGAACGGGCTCATTTAGCTAAATTAAATGTTTAGGCTTCGATCAGACTACTTAGTAGATCGGTTTTGTAAAGTTTGCATAAAATTGGTTTAGCGGTTCTTTAGTAATTACATTTTTAACAATGTTTACGGGCAGCTGCTTTGATATTATTGTCAGATGATTTTCGTCGAACATTTGTTTTACGTATAAAGGGTGAGTCTAGAATTGTTAAAATGTATTTTATATATGTGCGTGTACTTTTCTTATTTTATCTTTTTTATATGAAGAAAAAATGGCACGACCTAGACGAGTAAATATAGGTAGGTAAACTCGTAGTGCAAGTGTGGTATTACAAAGACGATAACGGACTCCAGATGAAGGTAGTGCACGAAATAGATCTGTTGACCCGGTACCTGTACTGAATCTTTCACGGCGATCACGAATACGTTGTGCTGTTTTGGCTGAAATGATGAATGCTGCTTTTAATTACAACAGTCAGATTGATTATAGTATGTACGGATACATTGGAATGATGGACGCAATATGTCCACATTGTGATGCGGCTAAGTTTCCAGGTGAAACGCCCGGCTTATGTTGTGCTAATACGAGAATTAAGTGAGATTGCCAGCATTAGATACCGCACCCGAACCATTGTATTCATTATTTTTTGGGATATCTTAAACGTCGAATCACTTTTTGAGTCATATTCAACAATACAATTCGGCATTTCAATTGACTTCTTTTGGTGCTACCAAAATTATTACAGATCATTTTATACCGACGTTTAAATATTTCAATAGGATTGTCTTATCTTTATTTGATAAAGTATTCAATTCAATAGTTCTGATCCTACTTCCACCTTAAATTTCAAACATGTTACAGATCCAGGGCCAGATTTATCAACAAGCTGGTTCGTTATTGCCATACCCTAACGCTGATCATCAATTTTTGCAAATTTATTTTATTGGTAATGAAAATCGTGAATTGGATCAACGCTGTGCTATTGTTTGGAATACAAGACGTGAAATTATCCGTGAGCTACAAAGGTTTTTTCATTAGTTCAGTTGATCAAAAGTGCTCTGATATTCACAAAATCGTAATAAGGGCTGATAGAACACCTTTTGGAGAGCATGCAAGGCGATTTAATGCACCGACAATTTATGAGGTTGTAATTGTAATTCTTAGTGATCATTTTCAATCCCGTGATATTGTACTTCATCGCAGAAATGAGCAATTGCAACGTGTTTCGGAACTTCATCGTAGTTACGATGCATGACAATACCCAACATTGCATTGCAAAGGTGACGATGGCTACCATATCAATATACCAATGATCGATCCACAAACAGGTAAAAATTTACCTTATTTCATTTGTATAATTTTCTAAAATAACATTTTTGACTTATTTTCAGGTCTGCATGTGCAGACAAAAATTAGTGCCATGAATTTTTATTCGTATTGATCAGGGGTGCTCAAAATTGCCTTACGGCAGTGCTCTTACCAACACAAGCAAAAGAATACACACGCACACATGTATCAACGTCGTCTTATTGCTACAAAATTAACACTGAAAGAAAAAAAAAAGTTAAATTCAGAAAAATAATAATTTTGGTTGCTTCATTTGGTTATTTCATTTAAAAATTTACAGTTGATTAGAAAAGTATCACTCATTTTAACGACACGCCAGGATAAACAAAAAATGCAATGGAATTGTTGTTGGCTTGGCTCTATACGCACAGCTACACAAAGAGGAGAAAAAAAGTTCTATGGAATTGTTGTTGCAACACAAAGAGGAATTGGCGTGTGCCCTAGGGAAGTATGGCGTGTGCCGCTTAGTATGCTAAGTGCCAAAACAAAAACAAATGTGCTCGTGTGCCATAGCATTGAGCACCTCTATAATAGATTGATGGTTCGTCCACAAGAAAAAAATTTGTTCTTAAGATGTGGTAAACTGTTTCATCAGTACATCGTTGATATGTATGCCAAACTAGAAACTGAACGTCTTAATATTATTCGCTTTAACCAAGATAAAAATTAAGATCTGAAGAATATATTAATTTGAAAGATGCGATATCGAATGATGCTAATGTTAATGACATCGGACGTTTAACTATATTGCCTTGATCGTATATTGGTAGCCCACGGCATATGAAAGAATATGCACAAGACGCAATGTCTAATGTACGTAAATATGGTCGACCGGATCTGTTTATTACATTTACATGTAATCCGCAGTGGGATAATATCAAAAATGTATTTTGGGTCTCTTGTCCCAGTTCCGGTTGGTCATCCGCTAATAGGGCAAATCTATTGGGTTGATCATTGTCTCCTTGGACACGGTTTTACTTTGGCTTGTTACCGACCGCGTTGTTTTGCGGGCTAAGCTTACGCTTGATTTGGATGTAGCGATCCATGCCGGTCTGTATGGCCGGGGCCGCTTGTTGAATATTGCCGATATTGGCTTTGGAGCTTGAAGTCTGTTGTTATTGTATTTGGCGCTGCAGTCGATGCAATCGCAATCGTTTCCGCGTTATTGGTCGTTGCTGTTGTTGTTGCTGTTGCTGCAGATACAGAAATTTTATCACTGCTTGTTGTTGGGGTTTTACACTGAGAACTCCGTGATGTAGGTGTAGGAGTGAGTTGAACGGGTGAGCAAGACCGTGCTCTTTGGCTATCGACCGCCAGACGGTTGCTTTTGTCGCCGTTTAGTTGCTGTCGCACGTTGAAAAATACGGGAAATAACCGTTACTTGGGCTCACGGAGCTTCTTCGTTCTATCTTTTGTTCGTCGCTCATTGAGCTTTTTCTCGTGGCACTTATTTTTATTAAATTATTATGCACTTCTTTAATTCATATCACTATTTTTTTGTGAGTCGAAAACAATTTATTTTTTCTGTTTAAGCGTCTTTTCGCTTATCTTGGGATACTCCAGTACTTTAAACTTTATTTTTGTCTTAAAATCATGCACTTTCTATAATTTTTCCAGAGCTCACGAAAAACACGTCCTCTCTCTACGGAAGCCACTCAATCTCTCTACAAAGTTTGTAAGGAATTATTATTTTAATTGAATATACTTTCCTAATAAAAAAAAAATTGCAATATTGTATATGTAATTATAAAACTGTATGTCGCTGCGAGATTAAAAGGTTATCAGTTTGCTGTTGCTAGGTGAACATTCCTTAAAAGTGAAAGAGAAGGAGTAACATTCCTTAAAAGTGAAAGAGAAGGAGAAATGTCACAGTTCCCGTTAGGTGTGTAATGTATGTAAGTGGTTTGCTATGTGAGACTATGACTTTCGTTGTGTTTGAATATATGCACTTTAGGGTATTATGCTGTCGACTCACAAAATCTGTTCATGCTTACAGCTGGGGCACACATACAATTGCTAATCAAATTAATTTTCAAAGCGTCTCCGACCCCATAAAGTACTATACATATATACTTGATCAGCTTTCAAAAGATTCGATTCTGAATGAAACTTTGCTGATGGTCTTATTTCTATTGCTGTTAGTATATACATATGTCGAAACGGACAAAAACTGACGAGTATATTTTATAGCTGCCATAGAAGCGGTCGGACGAAATTAGCCGATTTTAGTTTTTTTCAAAAAAATAGGATTACAAAGTAATATATGTTCCTTTTATTGATCCGGCAAGAGTCAGTTTGGTTAGGGTCCCGCCCTTGACACAACCCGAAGATCCATACCATCCCACTTTCGATGTTACTATCGATATTGGGACTGTTATGGAGAATAAGTCTGATCGGCCAGCTAAGAAAGTCCACTGCTTTCGCAAGGCGGATTTTCGACGGGTGAATAATTTCATATCTGACTTTGATTGGTCCGATCTCTACATGTGCACTGACATGGTGGTTGCCATGGATATTTTTTACAATGCTATGAATTCCTTTTTTACAGAATGTGTTCCGCTTTACTATCCGTCAATCTCAAATAAGCCTCCCTGGTTTAGTAAAGAGTTGACTCGCCTCAAAAACATGAAGTCCAATCTCTATTCTAAATTTAAACGTAACGGTTCTCAATCTGTCCATTCTCGTTATTTAGCGGCTCGGTCTAAGTTCACCGTTCTTAACGCGCAGTGTTATAAAAACTATCTGACTCGTTGTAGGGTTCAGTTCGCACAGGACCCAAAACAGTTTTATAATTTTGTCAACACTAAACGTAAGCCTATTACACATCCTTCCTCGCTTTCATTTGAAAATACTACAGCAAACAATGATCAGGAAATCGCCGATCTATTTGCTCAGTTTTTTCAAACTACTTATTCTCCGTCATCCGACTCAAACCAGACCTATTCTTATAACATGCCCAAATCAAACCTAATCTTCAGTCCTAGCTTTACCGAAAGCTCCCTTCTTTTGGATCTTCAACGGGTCAAGCCAGTTTACTCGCCAGGTCCCGATGGAATACCAGGCTGTGTGCTTAAGTATTGTGCCGAGGCCCTGTGCAGTCCCCTTCTAAAATTGTTTACCTTATCCTTAGAAACATCCCAATTTCCCCTTATTTGGAAGGAATCATTCGTAATTCCTCTCCACAAAATAGGTAGCAAAGTGGATGCTAACAACTATAGAGGAATAACTAAGTTGTCAGCCATCCCAAAACCTTTTGAAAACGTAATTACTCCCCATTTGCAGCACCTGTGTAGATCAGTAATTTCACCATGCTAACATGGATTTGTTAAACGATGATGAACGACAACTAAGCTTCTGGAGCTCACTTCTTTTATTATAAGGGGCTTTCCTCAAAATTTACAGACAGATGTCATCTATACTGATTTCAGTAAAGCATTTGACTCCGTTAATCATTCCCTTCTTATTAGGAAACTCAATTTAATGGGTTTTCCTGTCGATCTTCTTAGGTGGATCTCAAGTTATCTGAACGGAAGGACGAAAAAAACAACTGAAACTAAAAACAACTTGTCGAATGTTCTCCGGGTGACCTCTGGTGTTCCGCAAGGGAACAACCTTGCTCCCTTACCTTTTACATTATTTATTAACGACTTGCCCAAAGTTTTGACTAACTCAAGAGTACTCATGTACGCTGACGACGTTAAGCTTTCGTGCAATATAAGGACGGCGCTAGCCAGTCAGACTTACAAACAGATCTTAATAACTTTAAAAAATTGTGCACTGCAAACTTATTAAGCCTAAATGGCTCCAAATGCAAGCTGATGACATTCTCACGTATCTCTCCCAAGCTTGCGACCTATACGCTGAACTGCCGCTTTCTTGAAAGAATCACTCTAGTTGACGATTTGGATATCCGCCTGGATCCTAAACTGAAGTTTATTGATCATATCTCGTGCATTGTGAATAAAGCCAGGGGTGTGCTTGGATTTATTAAACGGTGGTCGAAAGAATTCGGTGACCCCTACGTCACGAAGAATTTATACATTTCGTTAGTTCGTCCTATTTTAGAATATGGATCTTGCGTTTAGAGTTCCGAGTGGGACGTCCACAGCAAACGCATTGAGTCAGTTCAAAAGAACTTTTTACTTTCCGCTCTTCGTGGTTTTAACTGGGATGTAAACCTAAGGTTGCCCTCTTATTCTAATAGACTTCTTCTAACCTACCCTCCTTAGCAAACCGTAGAACGATGCTAGGCATTGTCTTTATGTATAACCTGATCCGTAGTGACGTTGAAAACACCAATCTTTTGGGGCAGTTAAGTTGCCGCGTACCATGTAGAACCAATAGGTCCAATTTACCTATAGTTTTCCACCACTTTAGAACCTCGTATGAAATGCATGAACTCTTTAGAGTACTATGTACAAATTATAATTTGTACAAAATAACCGCATCTGCGGATAGCCTTCCTAAACTAAAAACATTTATCTTAACCCACTTATTAACCCACTTATTAACCCACTTATGCAAGATAGCAATCGAGTTGCGCGCTAGTATGGTGTAAGGTAGTTTCTTTACCTATACTTTTCTATTGCACCTATTTGCACCTAACCCTGACAAGAACAGGCTTGGTTTTGAAGGACCGTAGAGCATGAAATTTCTTTTAAAAAAATAAAAAATTAATGGGTAAGCATAAAAAAGTTGCAGAGTGTTTGGTATTTATATACTTAATTTTATTCTAATCAATAAACTATTTTCTATAAAATATCGCTACATTTGTTTTTACAATGACTTACCCGAAGTTCCAAGTCCAGAATATGTTAATATAGAATAAAAAATTTGCACCATCACGGATTCGTCTTGGTCACAAAGTGTACTTAAACAAAATGGAATTTGCAGTTTACTGAACGCCCAAAAAGAGTGGGAAAACCCCTTGTATGTTTCACCGTGATCTTGGACATTAGCACCTTGTTCTATTCTCAATTTATCTATGCGGTGTTTGGATAGACGTCTAAGAGTGTTTTTCAAAAATCCACCGAGCTCTTGGGGCTTTTTAACTATATTCATATCCACTAATTGACGTCTACAAGTAACAACATTTTGATACAATCTCAATCTATCCTCATTCGTAGTTCTTTTAATTTTTTTTGAGCAATCCGAAATGTTTAATATCCAATTTGATAAAGCTGGGTAATAAGATATAATTAAAGATCCAATTTCATTTTTTTGTGATGTTTCAAAAACAAAGCATTTTTGTGATTCTATCTGAGATATACCGTCAGGATAATTCCTGTTGAACTGATACGTATTGCGATTAAGTGATATAGTTATAAAACTGTCACTGGGGTCTAGCATAATGGATTCAATATCTATGTACTTAAATTGGTGAATAATGAATTTATCTTCCGGTTGAATAAACATTATTCCATCACAATGAACTCCCAGAATTATGTTGTTAACGAAATTCCAATATCCCTTGTATGTAACTGTAAACATTGTTGTGCCATAAAGAGGATACTGCATTACGCAACTTAAATACAAAACTTTAGCGGTTAGCTCTTTTCTGGATGATCCGTATTGTCGGTGGGCTTGTGCTAAAATTGGAATCCAAAATTGTTGCTCTCTTGTTTTTGATATTCTACTTGGTAAGAAGCTATTTATATCCGAATAATATTCTGGCTTTGGCTGATTAGATGGATCCCCTAATGATACTTGAGCTTGCAAGCCTGCTAGTTGAAGGGCTACTTTCTCACTGACAGGAAATTCGTCTTTCTGTAAGAAAAATGAAAAATATTTTAAAATTTGTACACATAATAATATACATAATTATTAATGGTTTTTTTTTTAAACCACTTTATTTAATTTGAATTCAGTCGTCAAACATGTTTTTTTATATTTTTTTTTTTAAGCAATATATCTTTAAACCAACAAATTAAACTGAGTTAAATATTCGCAATTAATATATTTATTTGAAAAAATGTATGCCTGCCAATATGTAATCTAATCGAAGCCCAAAAACCCAAGCGAGTGTAACATGTCTTCATTCGTTGAGTTGATATTTTAAAATTCTCTATGCCTACGAACTCAGAGGTTCGAACACGCCCAGCCCATCAGGTCTTAATATTTTTAAAGCTTGGCCCATCCGGCCTAATAATATAAAAGACCATCCAGCAATGCAAATGCTGCTGACAAGTCTTTTTAATTAATTCTGAAATCCCAATTAGAAGTTGTCAGACTTTCTTACTTTTTGCAGGATCTCGTGAATCTCTTGATTAAGGAAACCAAAATTATACTGAGCTAAGGTTAGATGATTAAAAAATTTCCTGAGACAAACTGAAACGATACTCCATATATATAGTAACAGTTTTAAAGTGAGCTTAAACCAATTGTGCTATAATAGTAAATGCTGTGAAATAATTTAATAAAAAAAAACAAGAAAGGAAGCTAACTTTGATAAGCCGAACTTTGTATACCCCTGCAGTCTGCAATTGGGTCTTTGAAAATGGAAAAAATATCGAAGTTTGTACATTTTCATAACATTTACCTACACATTTTAGATTTTACGTGTCGAATTTTACATTGTAATAAAAATCATTCGATTGCTTCTACGGCAACTATGAATATGATATGATAGTTGTCCGATCTTAATAAAATTAAAATTGAAATTTTAAATCCGTAAAAAACAGCCATTTCCCGAAATTTATAGAAATGCCTTGAAAAACAGAGAATGTATTATTTTTTGTTTTATATATTTCCCGGTCATCTTTAAAAGGAACGAAAATCGGCTTGTTTGACCCGATCGTTCCTATGGCAGCAATAAGATTTAGTGGTCCGATTTGGATGAAATTTTAAATGTAAATTTTATTTAAATTAAATGACCATTTACTAAGTTTTAATCCGATATCTTTGTACGCTTTCTAGCTATAAAACTAACCCTTACCTTTTTTTTTGTTTTGTTTTTTATTTTTATGTAAATATATTAGATTTACGTTTGGTGCAAAAAGTAGCTTCGGGTGATATCACACTGTTTTTAATTTGCAAAAAACATGCCCTCCCGAACACTCAAGAAACGGAAGTGCATCTCGGATGCATGTAAAGAATTGCAAAAGACAATAAATTTGAATCAAATTGTCAACTAAAAAAATTGTGGTTTAAAAAGGGGATAATGTAGCTTTAATTTAAGTCCTCTCCTTCCAAATTAAACAATGTAGTTTTTTTCGATAACTGAAAAGGTAATCTCGCGAACACATACTTTTTGTGTCACGTTTTTCCTCACTTTTTCGTATGAATAACTTCATATTTTCTTCATATGTACTTAATAGATATCAAAGAAAAGATTTTTTTGAAAAAAAAAGATTGGTTGTTTTAAATGTTTTGCATGCGAAAAATTAGGTATAACAAGAAAGGAAGCTAACTTCGGCAAGTCGAAGTTTGTATACTATTGCAGCCTGCAATTCGATCATTGAAAGTCGATCCATTTTGGGAAAGTTAAAAAATATTAAACTTTTGTCTCTCTTTTATTTTTATCAAGTCTTGCTCGTACGATTGCTCAATTCAGACTGCCTCTATTCTCTCTCTTATGTTATGTTATGTTAAGTTTACAGAGTTCTTATGTTAAGTTACAGGTTTCTTATGGCTAATGTATGTGTATCGTGTATGTTTATGAATGTGTACTGCCGTCCTGGTCAGTCCTACTACAATTCGGCCATCCTGCGAATTGGATCCTTCGATCCTAGTTAGTTACAAGTTGTTTTTATATAAACTGTGTGCTTAACATTAAAACTTGTGTGTACTACTATATACATTTTTTTTTTTTTATATATATAATTTTATACACTTTAATATTCTATACATAAATATATATTTTTACCCTTTTTATTTGTAATTTGTTTTTACATACCCAGTGTCTAATGTTCTGAGCACTCCAAACACCCCTGTACAGATTTCTCGAAACTTGAAATCCCTCAACATCTTGCAATAAAAATCTGTCTGTCATGTTTGGAAGTAACTTTCTGGAGATTCCCGCCGTGCAATCAAAGTTTGTAACCATTACATAATCCCCTTGCTAGTAATTTTTTGGCTTAATTTTTTATTTGTCATACTGTTTTTCGTTGTATTTCAGAGCGTTTAATTGATTTGCTTATGCTTCCATCCTAACCGTTTCTAAACTTTTCTCTATAACTGTTTCATCCTCTTCTAATTTCTCTCTAAGCTCATCTATAACTATTCCCCTTTGTTTTATGCCATATAATAATTAGCTGGGAGTTTGTTTGACGCTGCGATGTAAACTATTGTTAAGTGAAAACTCTACCTTTTCGATTACCGAATCCCAATGAATTCCCATTTCTGGCTCTGACAACATTGAAAGCATTGCTTGTGGAGAGCCAGTAGCGATTTTAATGTGGTTAATATTTGACTGCTTCACATAATTTTCGAAATTGTTGGATGTGAAACTACTTCCTCTGTCAAAAACGATGCTTTTTGGTCTGCTATATACTCTAAAATAATCACTGAGTGCCTTTATTCTTCTTTATATTTCTTTAGTGTTGGTAGTTTTTGTTGGGTAAAGTCTTACGAATTTCATGAATCCGTCGACAATCAAAAAAATGTGCTTATTTGCTCACTGCAGAAACCGGACCATAGTGATTAATGTGTAGCATTTCAAATGGCTTGTCCCCTTTTGGTATGCTATGTAAAAACCCTTATATTTTTCCAACCTTTGCACAGTGAGCGATTTGGTCTCGCTAGCGGCATTTAATTCAAATTTGAAAAAGCGTTAAGTTTTTTTCACAAATCGATAACAGATGCTTTGATTAGTTTTTTGGCGGTTTTTTATAAGCTCTACGATCAGCTGATCATCAGCTGTGAGCTGTCAAACACAACATATGTTTTAGCATGTGCTTTACAATATTTTTAATTTGTTGTTTTTTTAATTGTTTTGTTAAAAGTGTAACTTTTTATTAACTTCAAGGTATGTATTACATAAAAAATCAGTGTTTGTGACCGGTCTATAAATGTGTTGCTCATAAAACGTAGTGGTAATTAAGTGTATTAACAACTAGCCCGCACTAGCGTGCAGCTGTCGTTCGTGGAGTAGAACTTACAAGATTCGCACGGATTCGGTCTAACTCTTTTTCTAGCTGGAAGTATGAGTCATAGTGCGTCCAAAATGTGTAATATGAACTGTTATTACCTGCTAACCTTTAAATCATATCACTTTTTAGAAATAATGTCGGTAGCAAAACGGGTATTTTTTTTAGTATGGCATGAAGAAGCGATCCCAACCAAGAAGTTTCTCTCCATGGAAAACTTTGTATTTGGTACTGTTCTCAAAAACCTTAAATATACTTAGGAGAAGCAGTGCGAGATTGGCAAAAAGCTGCGAAATTTTACTAGTAATCTTGTAGAAAAGTGGAAAAACTGTGGAAGAAATAAGGTTTTTTTGAAAACAGAAACCAGGAATGGCTAGATACGCTGTTAGTATTGATTGAAAGATCCTCTTCCGAAATTGTTGGACGTCCACAAAAAGATATTTCGGAGTGTTGCAAAAAAACGCAAGTCAAAAATTTGTCAGGCCTTACTGAAGATGTGCCAACAGAAGCATTGTTGGTAGCTGCAAGCTACAGCTTGTATAAAGCTGGAAAACGTAGTGCTTCACAGGTGGTGTCAATGCTAAACGCCGACGAAGAGTTTAGCGGTAAAATTTTGAAAACTATGATTACCCCTCAGCGTCTACCGACAAAATTTTCTGATGAAAAAGCACTGGCGCTATTTATAAATGTTGGACATACCAAGTACAAATGGAATTTGTCAAAGAGAGCCGCTAAAGGGCAAAACGCCGATATATATCCATGCTACGAAAAACTGCGTTGTGCGAAAAAAAAAAATGCTATCCTAGTGTCATCACGGTCACAGATCATTTTGCCGAAGTACCATTACAAAGCTTAGTGGACCATACGATTGCTAGGATTATTGAAGCACACCCAGAAAGTTTTCAAAACCATATTGAAAACAATAATAACACCCAATTAACTGCTACCTACAAATGGGGTTGTGATGGCAGCAGCGGCCATTTTACTTACAGGCAAAAATTTGATGACTTCGATGGAGACATGATAGATCAATATTTATTTTCAATTTGTATGGTACCATTGATAGTACAATCGGCCTTCTTCTACCCGATATTGTCGACCCATTTAATTACTTTGCGAGAAAGAATCGGCAGACTCGACTCGCGGAGAAATTGAAAGCATTAAGAGCCAAATATTAAATATTTTTCCAACATTTGTGAGTACCTTAAAAATTGATCACCACTTTTATATGACCATGCTTGATGGCAAAACGTTCAGTGTCATATCGGAATCGGCTTCGCAAACATGCGGAATCTGTAGCGCGACTCCCAAAAATATGAACGATCTAAATTTGTTGAAAAGCTTTCCTATTAATGGAAACCTATTTGAATATGGGTTATCAAGTCTCCACGCATGGATTAGGTTTTTCGAGTGTGTTTTGCACATTGCATATAGAATACCAATGCAAAAGTGGCAAGCTCGTGGTGCTGACAAGGATGTCGTTGAACAAAATAATAGAAGTATTCAGCAGAAGCTAAGGGAAGAAATGCATTTGTTGGTGGATATACCAATGGCTGGTACTGGCAGCACGAACAACGGAAACACAGCAAGGAGGTTTTTCCAACAAACAAATTTGGCTGCTCGTATAACAGGAGTAAGCTATGATTTAATATATCGATTCAGCGGAGTCTTACGACCATTGGCTTGTGAATACGACATAAATTCGGACGCATTCGGATCTTACGCATTGGAAACTGCCGAAATTTTTGTTAAAGCATACCCCTGGTTTTACATGCCATCGTCTGTTCACAGAATTTTAATTCATGGAGCAGATATTATAAACCATTTTTCTCTTCCGATTGGAATGATGTCCGAAAAAGCTCTTGAAGCCAGGAACAAGAACTTTCGAAACATACGCGAGAGCAATACAAGAACAAATTCCAGGAAAAATACAATGGAAAATATCATAAATGCTTTATTAGTTTCGCCTGACCCTTTGATATCTTCATTGTCAAATGGGTCTTCAATTTCGTCTGCAAAAAATATTATTATGGATGATGTTAAGAGCTGGCTTTTAATGAAGCATCTAGATATACCTGATTCTGATTCCGAAGATATTTTTAATTTATAAAATTTGTTTACTGAAGTTAAAAAAATAAAAAAAATTAAAAAGATTTAAAAATTATTTTAAAAAAATTTAAACAAATTTAAACACAATTTTTTTTTCTTAAAAAATTCTATGGCTTTTTTCTGAGCAGTGAAAAAAACCGTCTGAAGATATCTATTTTCGTTTAGAAGTTATTAATTAAATGCCGCTAGCGAGGCCCAATCGCCCACTGTGCTTTGGGGAAAACGCTAAACATTTTAAATAATTTTCAATATGTGTGTTAGACTTATCTTTAACATTGGGAAACCAATAACTTTTGAAATAGCGTCTACCATTTTGTCTCTGCCTATGTGTTCTAAATCATTGTGATATTTTTGCAACACATGGCTTTCCATGTCTTCTGGGACGTAAAACAACAGTATGTCATCGTTTGATTTTCTGTAGACAATACCGTTTCTCATCTTGAACAGTTTGTGTTCACTTTTTCCTAACAGTTCTTTTATTTGTTTAATTCTTGAATCCTTTGACTGACAAATAATTAGGTTGTCTTCAAAACTGTTTGTGTTTACTATGAGGACATTGGTACATCTACTTAAAGCGTCTGCATGCTGCATTATGTTACCGGCCCTGTGAACCAGGTCATAGTCGTAGTTTTGTAACTCAAGTGCCCAACGAGCAATTCTTGGATTGAGCACCAATCTGTTCAATGTGAAAGTTAGTGAGTTGCAGTCAGTCAAAATCTTAAACTGTTTGCCTTGTAAGTAAATGCGAAATCTGCGCAGTGCGTATACAATTGCCAGTGTTTATAGTTCAAAGCTATGATATCGAGATTATGTTTCAGTTGTACGTTTGGAAATATAAAAAATTTGATGCAATTGGCCATCATTTTTCTTTTGCAGCAAAACTGCTCCAAAACCTAATGAGCTTGCATCACAATGAAGTTCTGTCTCGTCTTTGTAATTGTATATAGCAAGTACAGGTGAATCTATTAATTTCTGTTTAAGGGTAAGAAAACATTTTAATTCGTTTTCACCAAATGCATAACTCTTATCTTTTTTTTAATAGATCGTGTAAAGGTTTAGCCAAAATAAAAAAATCTTTAATGAAACGCCTATAGTAGGAACATAACCCTAAAAAACTTTGAGCTGTATCCCTCCTTTGATATGCAAAATCCCAAATATTTAACTCTCGATTGCAGGAATTTGCATTTGTCCATTCGTAATTCGAGTTTGTTTTTTTTTACCAACCTATTAGGTCGGCAAAAATCCTATAGCTGAACCCTCCACGAGGGTGCCGACTGGTAATGGTGCTCCAGTGTCCCTAGGGACGGTACCAGCTAAGATCTGGGATTCGCAGTCTGGGGCGGAGCTTTTTCCATAGCTATGCCACAGGCCTCTGCGATCTCTTATCATGGCTAAGGTGAAGGGCTGGATCAAGGTGTCGTGCGACCCGTGCCGATGATCAGCCTGGCTGGGGGACGGCAGTCACTGCTACTGGAGGAATGACAGAGCTCACTGGAGCTAAGGTCAACTCCACCCCGGCGAAACAGCAGCCAACTGGGCTAAATCGCCCCTTGGTCAGAGGCAGGGCGGTGACCGTGACCAACACCCCTGTCACCTCGAGCGACCAGCAAGGTGCTACCACAAGCGCAGCTGTAGCTCAGTCAGGTGCAGGGGTGAAGGGAAGGTCTGCCGCAAGCCAGGCCAAGATGGAGAGGTACGAGGAGAGGAAATCCGCCGCGGCCATCCTGAAGAGACAGGCAAAAAGCAACATTGCCACCCCCTCAGCGGAGTGGCTCAAGAAACTCGATTGGGCTAAATCGGTGTTGCCCAATTTTATTCTGGAGAGACCGAAAGAGGACCAGAGTGCCCCGAAGAAGGTTCGCACGCACATGCCAGTAGCGGCACAATGCGGCCAAGGACAAGATCCTCCTAGGAGTCCTGGACCAAGGCGACACGGAGGGAAGAATTCCGAGGAACCAGTGGAAGTGGGTTGAGGCGGCACTGGCTGCACACTGCTTTGAGGTGCTGGAAGCGGACCCTGGACCACCACCAATCTGCAAAGATGCAGGGTGGTATCAGGGAAACGTCAAAGTGATGGCGTGCGAAGGGTCTAGGTCGGCAGAGCTCCTGAAAGCAGCCGTATCTAGACTGGGTGAGGTCTACCCGGGTGCCAAGCTAGTCGCTGTTGACTGGAAGGACATCCCGAGCAGGCCAAGAGCCGTCATATGGGTCCCGTCCTCCTTCAAGGAGACGGAGAAGATCCTATTGATGTTGCAGAGGTGCAACCCCAGCCTGCCATCCTCCGACTGGAAGGTGGCTAAAGTAGAAAAGACGCAGGGCCCATTGCGTCAGGTCCTACTCATCCTAAACAAGGACTCTACCGCACCCATTGAGGCTATGCACGGAGAGCTAAACTTCGGTTTTAGCTCGGTGCGTATCCGGGTGTACAAGTCGGACACCAAGCAAATGAGCGAGCCTGGTGTCGAGGAAGTGCTGGCAACCGAGGTGGAGGAGCCAGGCAAAGAGGAGGAGGAGGACTGCGAGTCCGTGATATCCGACGTCTCCTTTCTGCGGGGCTTCAGCAAGCTGGGTTACGGTGGAACCGACTCCATGAGTGAGGACCCCGAGGACGACCTGGATGCTGACGTGACGGTGGTGGAGGCAAATCTGCTCGATGTCTCTGACGGTCGTGCAGATAAACCTTCACCACTGTAAAGCAGCTTCCGCTGCTCTAATGCTTCGTCTGGCGAGAGACGAAGCCGACCTGGTGGAACCCTGGGTTGTATCAAACAGGATTTGTGGACTCAGCACCCCAAAATATAAGCTGCTCGCAGCTCAAGGAGAAGGTAAAACCCGCACTTGCATTTTAGCTAAAAGGCATCTCAGTGCATTTATGCTCTTTAATTACAGCGATGCCGACACTACATCGATAAGTCTGGAGCTCCAAGACAGGTCGCTACGTGTAGTGTCAGCATACTTAGCGTATGAAAAAATGGACCAAATACCGGGTCGCAAACTGAGGGAACTCGTCAAGGATTGCGAAGATCGTGGCACTGGCCTGTTGATCGGATGCGACGCAAATGCCCACCACGAGATGTGGGGCAGCACCAACACAAATGAGAGGGGTGAGTTACTTTTTGAATACCTTCTCTCCACTAACCTACTTATATGTAACAGGGGTATCGACCCCACTCTTGTTATAAAGGACAGGGAGGAGGTCATAGACCTAACCCTTATTTCAAACTGTATGTATGACCAGCTTATAGGGTGGAGCGTTTCGAAAGAACACTCCTTCTCTGACCATAAATATATTGACACAAGATTGTGTAC
>VNJO01002149.1:0-12180 GCA_008042535.1 Drosophila tani | reverse complement strand
TAATTCATAAAGAGAATGTAAAATTTGAGATTATGTTTATGATCTAAGAAGTTGAATTATAATTATAATAAAGGAAATCAGACAAAGAAGTAAGATTCTGTGACACGAGGACGTGTGAATGTCAGAATGGCCGTGTCGGAGAATGTAGTATGCGGTACTACGTTTGACATGTCCGCGAACTGTGTGATTGGCTGTTCTTTGTATCAGCCCTGGTTTAGTGGGACTCTAGGTGTATGAACTAGAGTCGAGTGTGGCTCCGTATGCATTGCTAGTGTTGGAAAGGTATGAACGGTCTAATGACAGTTGACGTGTGGATAGACGTCCTCTTTCCTGTTTGGTTATCGAACAAGCAACACGGCTGCGGAGACTCGCTGCGCTAATCCAGATATTATATAATCATCAAACGTAAACTTAAAGAAAAGATGGCTGATAAATTGCAAGATGATGTCGTCCTGACTGGGGAAGATAATATTTCCCCGACATACTTTATGGGATCGGAGAAGCCTTCTTCACTGCGTTGCAAATATCATGGAAAAATAATAATACCCTCTGCAAAAGTATAAAAATATTGAAAAATTAGCCGTTGCCTGTAAAAAGAACGACTAAATAATAAGACGTCTTCATTTGCTGAGTTAATATTTCAAACTGAATCTTTATTTCAAGGTCCGCGTTTACGTAGCGGTCATGAGATTCTTAAAACTAGTCTTATCGCTAGACCAACGCAGTGGTTTGTTTAACCCTAACATGGGATACATTCTTGAGTGCGATGGGAAAGACACAGCTATCCCGCACTTATCTTTGAAGATATTTTGTGACCCTCGCAGAGGCTCAGATTACATATTTGTCAAGTGCATAGATCTGTGCTAGGCCCAAGTGGCCGCTGTTTAGAGATACGCTCACATGCGCTTAAGCAGATCACAGCTGCATCGATTTGTATAAGATAAATACATATATGTATATATACATATATAGAATCGTGTTCATGTTTGAACAGCCTGTAAGTTGACCACCTCAAAAATAGTGCCCTTAGTTGTCTTTTTCCGTCAAATAAGTGTTTCTTTTAGTGTATTCCCTATTATTAAGCATTAGTCACACTGTGCTTTAAGTTTCTCCCATTCCTACAGTTTTCCCTCGATCGACTTGAAATTTTTGGACAATATTTCTGACACTAGATAGTCGTGATTTTCGGCTTAAAGTAAATAGATAAAAGAAATAAGTACGTATTCGAGGACCTTTTCTAAAATTTGAGTCAAATCGGATGATAAACATGGAAGTTATTAAACGATAAAGTTACTGTGTATGCTTCTTCTTCTTCTGGTGTTGAGAGCGCACATGCGTGTTGCTCATCATGTCTCTAGCAACATTTGTCTTTTGGGTGTTGCTGAATATGTTTTTAGCAACTTTTGTCTTTTTTGGGTGTTGCTCAACATGTTTCTAGCAACTTTTGTCTTGATTTGTCAACATTTTCTGTTTTCCATGTTAATATGATATGCCACAATGCTTTGGGTTCCGGGTATCCCACAGTCGGTCACACTCGACTGTAGCTTTCCCACTTGTTTTTAACGAGTTTCAATGCAAATTTTCTTTGTTTAATTATAGTTTCCATTAAAATACATAATATTAATACAATTTGGTTAGATCTAAGGCATACAAATATGTTATTTTATCTTAGGTTTTATACATATGTACGTTAATGCACTACGGTCAGTACACTCAAGTGGCCCTTTGAAACCAAGCACGTGCTTGTTAGGGTTAGGTGTTTATAGACGCGAAAGAAAAGTATATGTAAAATGCGAGGAATATAGACTACTATCAGGCAGCTCGATTGCTATCTTTCATGTGTACTAAGTGGGATAAGATTAATGTTTATAGTTTAGGAAGACTAATTACAGATGAGGTAATTTTGTACAAATTATTATAATTTGCACATAGTACTCTAAAGGGTTCATGCATTTCATATGATGTTCTGCAGTGGTGCAAAACTAATGGGAGGTAGGATCTAGTGGTTCTACATGGTACGTGGAAATTCAACTGACCCAAAAGATCGCTGCTCTCCACGTCACCACGGATCAGGTTATACATAAAGCCAATGCCTGGCATCGTTCTACGGTTTGCTAATGAGGGTACGTTAATTAGGAGAATAAGAGGGCAACCTAAGGTTTGCATTCCAGTTTAAGCCACGAAGAGCGAAAATAAGTTTTTTTGAACTGACTCAATGCGTTGCTGTGAACGTCCCAGGGGACTCCAAGACGCAAGATCCATATTCTAAAATAGGACGAACTAATGAAATGTGAAATGTATAAATTCTTCGTAACGTAGGGGTCATCGAATTCTTTCGACCACTGTTTAATAAATCAAAGCATACCGCTGGCTTTTTGCACAATGCTCGAGATATGATCAATAAACTCCAGTTNAGGATCCAAGCGGATACCCAAATCGTCAACTAGAGTGATCCTTTCCAGAGAGCGACAGTTCAGCATATAGGTCGCAAGCTTGGGAGAGACACGTGAGAATGTCATCAGCTTGCATTTGGAGCCATTTAGGTTTAATAAGTTTGCAGTGCACCATTTTTGAAAGTTATTAAGATCTGTTTGTAAATCTGACTGGCTAGCGCCGTCCTTATATTGCACGCAAAGTTTAACGTCGTCAGCGTACATGAGTACTCTTGAGTTAGTCAAAAGTTTGGGCAAGTCGTTAATAAATAATGTAAAAAGTAAGGGACCAAGGTGGCTCCCTTGCGGGACACCAGAGGTCAACCGGAGAACATTCGACAAGTTGTTTTTAAAGAGGACCTTTTGCGTCCTGCCATTCAGATAACTTGAGATCCATCTAAGAAGATCGACAGGAAAACCCATTAAGTCGAGTTTCCTAATAAGAAGGGAATGATTAACGGAGTCAAATGCTTTACTGAAGTCAGTATAGATGACATCTGTCTGTAAATTTTGAGGAAAGCCCCTTATTATAAAAGAAGTGAGCTCCAGAAGGTTAGTTGTCCTTGATTTTCGTTTAACAAATCCATGTTGGCATAGCGAAATTACTGATCTACACAGGTGCTGCAAATGGGGAGTAATTACGTTTTCGAAAAGTTTTGGGATTGGTGACAGCTAAGAAATTCCTATAGTTGTTAGCATCCACTTTGCTACCTTTTTCTGTGGTGAGGATTGACGAATGATTCCTTCCAAATAAGGGGAAATTGCGATGTCTCTAGGGATAAGGTAAACAAATTTAGAAGGGGCCTCGGCACAATACCTAAGCACACAGCCTGGTATTCCGTCGGGACCTGGCGAATTAACCGGCTTGAAACGTTGAAGATCCAAAAGAAGAGAGTTTTCGGTTAAGCTAGGACTGAAAATTAGGTTTGATTTGGGGATGTTATAAGAATAGGTTTGGTATGAATCGAATGACGGAGAATAAGTAGTTTGAAAAAACTGAGCAAAAAGACCGACGATTGCATGATCATTGTTTGCTGTCGTATTTTCAAATGAAAGCGATGAAGGATGTGCAATAGGCTTACGTTTAGTGTTGACAAAATTGTAGAACTGTTTTGTGCAAACTGAACCCTACAACGAGTCAGATAGTTTTTATAACACTGCGCGTTAAGCACGGTGAACTTAGATCGAGCCTCTCAATAGCGAGAAAGGACAGATTGAGAGCCGTTACGTTTAAATTTAGATTAGAGATTGGACTTCCTGTTTTTGGGGCGAGTCAACTCTTTACTAAACCAGGGATGCCTGAGATTGACGGATAGTATAACGGAACACCTTCGGTAAAAAAGGAATTCATGGCATTTTAAAAAAATATCCATCGCACAAATTATGTCAGTGCACATGTAGAGATCGGACCAATTAATGTCAGCAGTCCCAATATCGATAGTCACATCGGAAGTAGGATGATATGGATCTTTGGGTTGCATCAAAGGTGAAACCTTATTTAAACTGACTCTTGCCGGATCTTAGACAAAAAAACCCGATTTTTGTAAATTTTACATTTTACATGTAGAATTTTAAATTTTCATATAAATCGACCGATCGCTTTTATGGCAGCTATATGATATAGTGATCCGATCTTAATGAAATTAAAACCGTAATTCTATAACCATAAAAAACTGCTATATCTCAAAATTTGTTAAAATACGTTGAAAAACAGAAGTTACAATTTTTTTTTCATTAATTTCGCCATCATTCCTATGGCAGCTATAGGATATAGTAGTCCGATTCCGGTCGTTCCGACATATATACTGCGTGCTAAAGAAATAGGACTATTCTGAAAATTTCAGCTCGATAACTCAAAAACTGAGAGACTAGTTCGCGTAGAAACCGACAGACGGACAGACAGACAGACGGACAGACGGACAGACAGACGGACAGACGGACAGACAGACAGACGGACATGGCTAGATCGACTCGGCTGGTGATGCTGATCAAGTCGGAGATGCCTCCTTCACTGCGTTGCAAACATCTGGTCAAAATTATAATACCCTATTGATCCCGAAAGATCTTAAACGGTACATTGCTAATCCGAAACTGAAAAATGTTCATCACGTACCAATTTTGTATCATGTACTGCTTGAATTGACAGTTTTCAAGGCTTAATATAGTAACTCCCAAACCTTACATAGCCTAAAGCCGGCTTTAGGCTCAAAAGAAGCTTTGGCTTTTTTACTTCAATATTAAACAAGAAAATCAAGCGGGGGACCTCTAGTTCTTTAGTTAAAATGCATTTTATAATTTGAATTTTGTCACACATTTTTGCTATGTTGGAACCCTCGTATTTAAAAAAAAACTTGTGTGTCTCGGCTATCAATATTTCGAACACCGAGACTCTAACAAAAATTTCCCAATATCAGGACTACAACATACCAAAAATTTGTGACAAAATTCAAATTGTAAAATACATTAACCAGATGTCCCCCAATTGATGTTTTTATATAAGTTAGTGCCAACCGAGAATGTATGTAACAGGCAGAAGGAGAAATCTCCGACCCTATAAAGTATATATATTCTTGATCAGCCGAGTCGATTTAGCCATGTCCGTCTGTCCGTCTGTCTGTTCGTGTGAAACAACAGATCTCAGAGACTATAAGAGCTAGAGTTACCAAATTTGGTGACAACATTAAAATTTGTTGCACGCAGATCAAGTTTGTTTTAAAATTTGGTCAAGCCCACTTCCGCCCTCAAAAATCATAAAAAACATAAAATAAACTATACTCGTTATTTTCGGGTTAAAGTTAATAGATACAATAAATGAATAAAATAGAGCGGACGTTTCCTGAAAATTTCAGTAAAATCGGATGATAAACATGGGAGATATTTGCAATAAGGTTAGAATTTTAACACACTGCCCTAAGGCACTGCTGTTGCAAGCTGTAGCCGACAGGTGGCGCATTCGAGCCTTAGCCGTGCGATATAATGGCGCCAATGTATGTATGTATGTACAATTTTAATTTGCCTTTTAGTGTGAAGCGCAAACGTTTAGGTACCAGGTATCTCACAGTCGAGCACAGACGACTGTAGCTTTCTTACTTGTTATTTATTATTGAAGTAGAGACAAAAGTTTTTTTACGCCTTATACCAGCTCTTGGGTACGTCTAGATTGGGGATTATTAAGCCTTGAAAAGTGCTAAAGCAAGCAGTGCTAGATACTTTGACCGCGATTTTCTCAAAATGGACGTGATGCAAACTTTTCAGTTTCGAATTAGCAATGTACCGGTTAAGATCTTTCAGAATCAATAGCGTTTATTCGCCAGGTTGAATAAAGTTCGATATTTGTCGACCTGTGTAATTGTATCATGGTTCAGCACAATAAGGGCCTAATCTGCCTGTCAAATTACGTGTGAGAGAAACGGATGTATACAATAGAAAATGTGTATTAACCCATATTTGGGTTAAAACTTGCCTTTTATGTAATACGACAATTGAAAATGTGTATTATCCCTTATATGGGGTTTTGGGTTAAAACTTTTATAATAATAAGGTGGATTCGGCGTAGGTTAATTTTGAAATTTCTGGTTTCGGCTCTGCTTTACTTTCCGGAACAGCATCATTGTTTAGTCGCCTTCTCTTTAAAGTCGTATCCGTATTGGTTGTGGACTTACACTGTGAAGCATAAAAATGTGTGTCGCAAATTCTGGAGTTCTCAGGCTGCACTCCAAAACTTGCTCCCACAACGTACTTCTTACCAAACATTTCGGTGCATTGATGAAATTTGCGTCTTCGACGTGTTTGCGGCAAAAATTGGAAAAAATCTTTCTTTTATTTTGTTCACTTATTTGTAGGCGCACAATTCAAATATAACACATACTCTCCGACATATATGTACATTTTTTAATTATATTGCAGGAGGGAATCGTAATGGACCCCATGACATACAGCGAAAAGCGTTCGCGTCAATTGCTCGAAGAACGCTTAGAGAGTATTATAAGTGCGGCTGCTTTAATGGCTGATGCAGACTGCACCAGAGATGAACGTCGAGAAAGAATTGTTGCCGAGTGTAATGCTGTGCGACAAGCCCTACAAGATTTGCTCTCCGAATATATGTCAAACGTAAGTTTATTCCTTTACATGCATACATAATTATGTAAGCACATATTAGAAAACAAATTATGTTGATATATAATATATACATATATTTATTGTTTTATTATTTGAAGATGAATCAAAAAGATAACAGTCCCGGACTTGCCCGAGCGATTGATCAAATGTGTAGGAAAACCCGCGACCTGCGAAGACAATTACGAAAGGCTGTTGTCGATCATGTTTCGGACTCGTTTTTGGAAACTACAACACCTCTCATAGATTTAATTGAAGCTGCTAAGACAGGCAATGAAAAGAAAGTTCGAGAAAAGGCTGAAGTTTTTACAAAGCACGCTGAAAAACTCGTAGAAGTAGCAAATCTAGTATGTAGCATGTCTAGCAATGAAGATGGAGTTAAAATGGTGCGTTATGCTGCTGCCCAAATTGAAAGCTTATGCCCCCAAGTAATAAATGCAGCATCTATTTTGACTGTAAGACCAAATTCTAAAGTAGCCCAAGAAAACATGACAACTTATCGCCAAGCTTGGGAGGTGCAAGTTCGAATTCTAACGGAAGCAGTCGATGATATAACGACAATTGATGATTTTTTGGCAGTATCCGAAAATCATATTCTTGAAGATGTAAATAAATGTGTAATGGCGTTACAAGTTGGTGATGCCAGGGACTTGCGTTCAACTGCGGGAGCTATTCAAGGGCGGTCATCACGAGTTTGTAATGTTGTTGAAGCTGAGATGGACAACTACGAGCCGTGTATTTACACGAAACGGGTTCTGGAAGCAGTTAAAGTTCTCCGCGAGCAAGGTAAATATTAATATTATTTATTTATTTATATATATAAATCTAACATTTGGTCTAAAACTTAAGGTTAACTTAAAATTAGGAGCATTAGCTGCGGAGGCATACCGTTCGTCTGGGAGTATTTACATATTTACATTTTTAATTTTGTTGATTTTTTTAAATTTATGTATTTATATTTTATGTATTAGATTGGCTTTGTGTAGGAAGGAGAGAATTTTGATTGAGTTTCCTGTTGGGTTGGCTAGGAGTTGTATTCGTGGGAGAAGGTTATGGTTCTGGGTTTGGAAAGGGTAGTGCAGTTTACTAAGATGTGTTGAATGTCTATTGTAGCACTATTGCAGAGGGGGCAGGTACCTTGGGGAGGTCTGTCCATGTGATGTGCGTTTGTGAGTAAAGTGTGTCCTAAACGTAGCCTGTTATTTAATATTTGTTGTTGTCTGTTGAGATTTGTGTTTTTAAATGTGAAGTTTGTACCAGTGGGAAGTTTGGTTTTGTACCTCATTTTTTTCTCTATGAGTGTAATATTTCTTAAGGTGTTTTGTGATTGTTATTATTGTAATTATTAATAATTTCTAATTATTTATACCCTTGCAGAGGGACTTAGGTTAATAAGTTTTATTTGTTTAGCACGCAGTATATATGTCGGAACGGCTGAAATCGGACCACTATATCGTATAGCTGCCATAGGAACGATGGTGGAAAAAATGTAAAAGAAATGTTGGTTTCTCTGTTTTTTAACGCATTTTTTTTAAATATCGAAATATAGCGGGTTTTTACGGTTTTAGAATTACGGTTTTTATTTTATTACCGATATTTGCAACGCAGTGAAGGAGGCATCTCCGACCCCATAAAGTATATATATTCTTGATCAGCATCACCAGCCGAGTCGATCTAGCCATGTCCGTCTGTCTGTATGTCCGTCTGTCTGTATGTCCGTCTGTCTGTATGTCCGTCTGTCGGTTTCTACGCGAACTAATCTCTCAGTTGTTGAGCTATCGAGCTGAAATTTTCAGCATAGTCTTATTCCTTTAGCACGCAGTGTATATGTCGGAAAAGCCGAAATCGGACTACTATATCCTATAGCTGCTGGAATAATGGCGAAATTAAGAATGCAGCGTGCCGTGCTGCAATTGCGGTAGTGGACGAAATTGATTTAACAACCCGCCTTTTCAAGGAAAGGTGACGCCACATTAAATACAATTTTTTTTTAAGTAAAGCCTAGTACTCACCAGCGCTAAACCCTAAGCTAGCTTAAAGGGTTTAATTATACCCGGTACTCATAGGGTACAAGGGTATTATGGGTTAGTGCCAACCGAAAATGTATGTAACAGACAGAAGGAAGCACCTCCGACCCCATAAAGTATATATATTCTTGATTAGCATCACCAGCCGAGTCGATTTAGCCAAGTCCGTCTGTCCGTTCGTGTGAGACAACAGATCTCAAAGACTATAAGAGCTAGAGTTACCAAATTTGGTGACAACATTGGAATCTGTTGCACGCAAATCAAATTTGTTTTAAAATTTGGGCACGCCCACTACCGCCACTCGAAAATCGTAAAAAACTTTATATAATCTATAGTCGTAATTTTTGGCTTAAAGTAAATAGATAATATAAATTAAGTAGGCACTTGCAAACGTTTTCTGAAAATTTGAGTAAAATCGGATGTTGGACATCGAAGTTATTAAACAATAAAGCTTCTTCTTCTTCTATGTTGAGAATGCCAGTGCTTGTTGCTTAACATGTCCCTAGTAACGGGTGTTGCTCTACATGTTCCTAGCAAAATTTGTATTTTTGGGATGTTTCTCAACATGTTTTTAGAAACATATGTCAACGTTTTCTTTTTTGCTATGTCGAAAAAATTATTCAATTATTCTTTATTTTTAGAAACATACAAAAATTCCAAATTTTTAATGTTTAAATAATTTTTTCCTTATCTTAAGTGATGATGAAATTTGACCAACGTGTGGAAACAGCAGTTGGCGCCCTCTTAAATAACTCAAATAAAGATGTCGACGAAAATGATTTTATTGATGCTTCTCGTCTTGTTTACGACGGAGTACGTGAAATTCGAAGAGCTGTTTTAATGAATCGTGTAAGTATAACTATATGATATAAATTAATATAATAATAATTCAAATTATTTTTTTAAATATAAGGAAACTTTGAATGAATGTTTTAAAAATACAAATAGAAATTGTATAATACATTGTAGCAAAACTGGACACGAGATGAAAATTATATACCAAGTCTTTAATTATAAAGGGCATATATTCAGATTCGAAAATTACTTTAACTCAATTTAAAGTACATAATCTGTAAAAATAATACATTTTGCTCGCTATGACCACCTTTTGCCTTGGCTAGGTGTCAGTCAGGCGACTGTGAGGGGCACTTCAATCCTATCACAGAGTCAACCGCTGACGCATTCTAGCCATGTCCGTCGATCCCTCTGTTCGTTTCATCGCAAACTAGTCTCTCAGTTTTAAAATTATCTGAATGAACCTTGTCATAGAATGATACAAAATTAAATAAAAAGAGAATTAAACCTGGCTTGTTTTTCAATATAAATCTACTGCCCGGTATGCCAACTTGTAATGATTTTTGAATTCTGGAATTTTTCACGATGTTTTTGAAATGTTATTGACCAAACAAAAGATGGATACTGAAAGATGTTCGGCAACATATCGAACCCATCAATTTTACATTGATTTTTTTTCAACTCTTAATAACAGTTGCTAAGTATCAACTTACACTCAACGTCATATCTCTGCATACAGGGCAAATAATTTTCAATTTGTCACTTTGACAGCAAATATATATTTGTATTTAATAACAATACCTTTTTTTCCCAATTTAAACAATGGAATCGATTTTTTAGCTCAGCTAAAAACATTGATTAAATCGATTTAAAATTTCATTGTTAACAGCTCTAGTTCTGACCAGAAAACAAAATTGTATTCATCTTAACAGGGCAACAGAGTCAATCAGGAATATCACTTCATGGCTAGCCCTCCAATCCAGAAGGAATATTGAAAAGTCGGAGTCTGTCGGTGTACTAAATACTCAACTATGGGTCGGAGTGGTGAAGTAAAAATATGCATGGTTACGTAAGGATCATCAAATTCCTTTAATCAACTCTTAACAATAGCAAGTACACAACTTGCTTTGTTTACTGTTATGGCAATGTGCTCGGCAAAGTTTAGGTCGTGGCAAAACAATACTCCAAGATCGTTAACTTCCAAAACGCTTTTTTCCAACAAGTAACTTGCAAGAAATGGGTCTTTTCTATAGAATAGCATTTACTACTCCTTCGCAGCGAGATTAATATAAATATTGCTATGCTATTGCTATCGCTCCCTTTTCGACGAGAGCCGTAGCAGAACAAGGTATGTGCTCTGCTCTGCTAGCAGTTGTGTCGCTAGAGAAAGTGAGTGTAGCAATAGCGATAGCAGAAAATGAAGTTCTGTGCTCTGTGTAGTAGTAACGGTAGCACAGACGGTAGCGAGATGAGAGCAGAGCAGAGCACATGCTATTTTTTCATGTGCTACTGCTCTAGCGTGTGTTTTTATTTTCTGCACCTTTCTTATGCACCGTTTTTTTTTATACCCTTGCAGAGGGTATTATAATTTTGACCAGATGTTTGCAACGCAGTGAAGGAGGCATCTCCGACCCATAGAGTATATATTGTAGTATGCACACATATTGTATACCCACTGTACCAAGAGTACTAAAAGGGTACACACTGTAACACTTTGTTGCAGTGTTTACATAATCCAAATGTCCCGGTCATAAACCAAAGTGGACGAAATATGAACCGATCGCTATGCCTTGGACCCATACACCAAAAGTGCTAGCATCGGCATATTTGTAACACGTACATACCGCATGTGCATATATCTCGCGCTCCCGCTTAAGAGAGAATATCCATATACTTAAGAATACATAACCGCCTGCCGCTGCCGCTGTTGGCAGCGCTGCAACGAGGCATAGACCTTATTAGCTCCTAAGTAAATTTCTAAAGACACAGACGAATATGAGTTCGGAGCGGCAACAACGGCTGCTCCGAAAATAAAACTGAAACATTTAAATAAAAAGAATCCATACAAACTTAAATGAAAAGACTATTCATTATAAAGGAAGTGAAACTTATATTATCACATTGGGAAAGTTATCTCATCACATGGCGACCGTGACAAAGTGACAATCGTGCAATCAACATGACTACAGTGCGAAGTGAATTGGCAACAAAAATTTGAACAAAAGTTTCAATCGTCTGCATATGTTTATGCGCCGTCTGCATGTTTATGCGCCAATTTCACATCATCATGTGAGCAAGAAGTTGAGAAAGAAAAAACAATAAAACCAAAAAAGAAGTTGAGAAAGAAAAAACAATAAAACCAAAAAGAAAAACAATGTCCAATGTCCAATGAGCCACGTACACCGCCGAAGAAAATAAAAATAAAAATAAAAACAACAAATTAATAAAATTAAATAAACCAAACAGTGTGAGTGGCAATCCGCCCCTTACACCGCCGATGGAGAGAGTGTGAAGAACACTTATGAGCGACGCTGGACTAGAGGATGCTGCTCCTGTCGAGCAAAGGGACGCACCGAGCCTAAAAAAAGCTCTAGAGGTGTGTCCAAACGATGGACCCCGCCCCCTCACAATAGCTGAGTACAGGGCACGCCAAGAATAGAAGAAGCCAGCAACCAATAAGAAAAGGAGTGGACAACGGATCAAACTCCTCCAAAACAGGAGACTAATCAAGGATCTAATGAAAATTGCGGCCACAACCCAGGAGAAGGAGGCACACCAGAGGAATCTGGACGTCATCGAACGCGAACTTT
>VNJO01002148.1:0-14494 GCA_008042535.1 Drosophila tani | reverse complement strand
TTTTGGAGATTAATGTGCCATCGTCACATTAATCTCACCTCGTTAAGAGGTGTTTTTATTTGATAATTATTATGAGTTTAAAAAAATTGAAGGCCAAAACAGTCTCCAAAAAAATTGGAAAAAATTGTCATAAGTTAAATTTGCATGGCGAATTCAAAAACAAGATAAATGTTTTTTTTTTCAATTGTTATGAAAAGAATTGATTTTTAATAATTAAAATTAATTTTAATAATAAAAAATTAGTAATAATTATTAAATATCAATTTTTATATAAAAATTACTCAATAACTTTTATTTTCAATTTTTATTATATAAATTGAAAAATAAAAATTATTCGATAACTTTTATTTTAAAAATTGAAAATAAAGATTGAATCTATATATCTTTTGATCCGTAGAAGCCAGATCCAATATATATGTATATATATGATCTACACATCAATACCTTTCAGATGGTATATAAATATTATGTAGATCATATATATACATATATATTGGATCTGGCTTCTACGGATCAAAAGATATATAGATTCAATCTTTATTTTCAATTTTTAAAATAAAAGTTATCGAATAATTTTTATTTTTCAATTTATATAATAAAAATTGAAAATAAAAGTTATTGAGTAATTTTTATAGAAAAATTGATATTTAATAATTATTACTAATTTTTTATTATTAAAATTAATTTTAATTATTAAAAATAAATTTTTTTCGTAAAAATTAAGAAATAACTTTTATGTTGTAATTTTTTGCTTTTTTAATTATAACCGTTGCAGTCCCTGCTTTAAACCAAAAATGAAAAATATAGCTTTTGTAACGTTTTTTATGATTTACGTGGGCGGAACTGGACGTGGCCAAAATTCAAAACAAACTTGATCCGCGTGCAACAGATTCCAATGTTGTAACCAAATTTAATAATTTGGTATAGTTTCTGAGATCTGTTGTTTCACACGGACAGACAGACGGACAGACAGATGGACATGGCTAGATCGACTCGGTTGATGATGCTGATCAAGAATATATATACTTTATAGGGTCGAAGATTTTTCTTCTGCCTTTTACATACATTCTCGGTTGGCACTAACTTATAATACCCTTGTACACTATGGGTACCGGGTATAAAAATCTGCTTACTTTCTGTGTTTTATTTTATATTAAGAGGTATAGACAACCCATTTTGCCAACCGATGTTTCATTATAAAGGTGTTGAACAATCCTCTAAATTTCCCATACATATTTCTCGACTTTAGCTTTTCCACTTGTTTATATTGGATAAGTACTTTGGGTGCTGGAGCTTGGTAAACTTTAAAAAAGGGAAAATTTTGAAATTTTCGTTAACTCAAATGTAAACATGCTGCTAGCATCCTAAAAACTCTTAAAAAATCGGTTAAAATATCATGACGTGTTTTTTTCTAAAGTAGATGGCCCAAAGTATCAAACAAGTTCACAACTCCAGAAATCAAATGAAAAATAGGTTTATCGTGGATTTTTAGATGCAGGTAAAATGAGAAATTAAATTTAAAGATTTGTTCAACACTTGTATAATGAAACATCGGTTGGCACAATGGGTTGTCTATACCTCGAGATAAAAAAAAAAAAACACAAAAGGGCAGCAGATTAAAAAAAAATCTATTTAAAAAAATGTATCCATAGAAAAAATTGCTAATGACATTTTCGCGATATGGGGGTCGTACTCTACCAGAATTTGGCATCAACGGGCTTGGGGCATTTTTTTTTTTTGTCTAAACTGGTTTAATACAAAATAAATTGTACATTTTTAGTAAAATGGAGTTGAAATATTTTGAATACTTATATATTTTAAAAGAAAGGAAAAAGAAAGATTTTCTGAAGATTATCCCCCTTTATCCTTCTCTTCAAACCATATTAAACTAGTGAACTTAACTGCTATTTAATTGGATTGTGGAGATCAAGTTTATCATTGATTTAAGCAGAACATTTTATATGTTTCAAAATAATTATTTTTATTGAATAATAATATATATATTATAAAATGTATTTAAATTAAATAACAGCCAGTGTTTTTTTATAATTTTTATAATTTACCTGTGCCTTACAGCGCATTTCTACGCTTAACAGCACTTTGTTATAATCTAAAATTTTCTTTACCTAAAGCCTAGTACTCAGATTGACTATTGACGCCTCGATTTCTCTCCCTGCTGAAGAACCCTTTCCGTTGATCTGAATGAGAATACAATTACCAGTGCTATGAAATGTGGTAATTTCCATGTGTTACTATTCCCTTGAAAAATAACAGTGTTAGAGAGAGAAAAAATAACACTGAAAGAAGTGGCAGAAATGCTAAAAATGCAATGGTATAAAATCTGCTAAGTTGGTGAAAGAGGAATGAACATGAACATTAAAATTTAAATTTAAAGTTAAAAAGTTACTAAATTCTTTAGTGTGCTCCTTATACAAGAATTTAGTAACTTTTGTAGAAGCGAAATGGCAAATAAAACTAATAAATAACAACTAATTTGCACTTTTATATATTTCTAGGTGGACAAATTTAACTTTATTAAGCAATGGAAATATTTCCGTTAATCTTCCCCTAAAAAAAGGTACCTTGTCTTCTTATACATCGTTCTCACTTGCAATCAATTTGGCCAGCATCGACAAGCTTCGTGCATTATCTGGGTAAAAAGCTCCGGTCTAGATCCACCCATTCTAGCAGCCTTCGTTCTTTCCTCTGCGTCGGTGTTTTTGGCAGTAGTAAATTATTTCGCCTCAGCGAAATCTCTCATGTTGGTGCGAAATCGATCGTAAACAGCCTCCTCCCAGCGGTTCCCACAATTCCAAGTACTTTCGATATGATCGAGAGATCTCGGGCCAACAAGACTGATGATCGTATGGTGGACTACTCCGCGGCCGAAAAAGAGCACGGCGCAAGTGCGAGAGAAACGTAACCGGAAAAAATCAAAGGCAAAACAATGATCAAAGCTGTCATTACAGATCGAGGGGCGGTCTTTGATCTTGCGCCGCAATGTGGTTCGCTCGAGGGGAATGGGCTCCGTGTCCAGATTTTATGTTTTGTTTTTTATTTGATTTTCACTTTGTTCTATCAATCAGCGCCTACTACTCTGCGACCGAGCAGCGAAATGGAGAAGGGTACGGATCGGTTCCGTTCCGTTCCGTTTCGTTCGGTTGGGGTTATAAAATGATCTTGAGAATATCGGTGTGCGTGTGTTTTCCTTGCTTTTCACGTAATAAAAACACATTAGCAACAACAAGCAACACGTTAATTTCGTTTAAAAATAAAATAGACGAAATAATTGCCGCTCCTGGGGCCGCCCGCCCTTCCTTGCCTCCAAGTTGGAAAATCACATTTGATGGATGACTATGGAGGAAGTCGTCGCTTCTCGCGTCTGTTGAGCGCTGGGCGTTGAGCAAGTTGTCGATGCTTGGGTTTTGTGGATTCCGAGAGTCAGCTTGTGTGTAATTTCCAGGGGATTTGAAATTGTAGGTACATTAAAGCATTTTGTGGATTTCCTGAAATTTATGCGGAATTTATCTTTCTTTCGAGCACTTTCCGCTTTTCCATGCGGTTAATTTGTTTGATTGTGATTGATCTTTGATTTGGCATTTTGCCACCGCTGGCAACTTGTTAAGGGTGTAAATAGATTCTGATTTACAGGAATGTAGGACGGAATGTAGATTTCATGTGGGAAGAATTGATAACTTACTAATGGCTAAGGATCCAAAACACAGTCGATACATAGATTATCTATAAACGACAAAAGGCAGTATCATATTTATCTAAATATAAATAACTTTGCCTTGTTCCAAAATATTGTTTACAAAAAATGTATTTAACCAATTTCTTATAGAGCACTTATTACATTAATTAAATAATTCATTAACCCGTAATCACTTACCTCAATATGTAAAATCATGATCACAACTAACAAATGTGTGGTTTTAAAAAGCCATTAGGGAATCAGCTTTTGGCTGTCAATTAGTTCGGAAAGATTTACAAGCTACAGGAAGCATTTCAGTAATTTCTATTTGTGTTCATTAAGAGATCCAGCGTTAATCCCACAGAAATGTCAACAGACAAAGCGGCGAACAAAAACAGCTGCAAATCTTCCTTTAAATTTGTATCCAACTTCCAAAGCCGCAAATACGTTCTTCGGGGCCTTAACAAAGAAATTTATGGCATTGTAGAACCCCTTCATGTGCCTTCCTCAAACGCACTCGGGCTACAAAATTAGAAGCAGATACCCCAGACGAACAGAAGTTTTTCTAATAAAAATCACGTAAACTGTCGCCTAAATTTCAAAAGAATCGAAACGATTCGAGCCAGGTCCAAACATCACTCTAAATAATTTCAATTTAGGCACGATTCTCTGCCCCTGAACCATAAATAATGGAAGTTGAAGAGAAGATTCAACCACAATCGGCGCGTTGGCACTCTCTATTCCGAGAACCCCTTCGAGGAGCGAGAGAAAGAGCTATCAATTTATTTTTGATGGCAGGCCCAACATGAATCCCCTCCACGGAAACCACAAAGAAATCACACAATAGAAATTTATGTAATGCCTTCGCAGAAGCGTTCTCACACCAGTAAGGGGAATCTTGATTTACCTCGTCTTGATCTCGATTCCCGAGCTACCGTGGCGCAGACTTTCCTCGCCCATCGTATCGTGAGTGTAACCAATTGAGAGTGCTTCTGTTGTTAACACGGTTAATAAATCAGAATTGTCGAGGTGGAGATACATTGATGCTGCTTGCTAGAAATCCGTGACCCGTCCCTTGCGCTCCCAGTCACCATACCGCGTGGGTTCAGGGCCCGCAGGTCCCCCGATTTCCCCCGTATGTGGATTCACGCTGTTGGGCCAGGGCACGAGGGGCTCCTTTTCGTGGGCCGGATGCGGTGCAGCTTCGGGTAGAGGAGATAGTGGTGCATTCGATCGCAGCTTTTCCCGGAACTTCAAGTACCGCTCGCTCAGTTTCTCCTCTGGTTTTTTTGGCACAACTCGCTGCCTGTTGGCTGGCAGCTCCTCCACCTCCTCTACCGGGTGGACATCTGTCTCCGTGTTGGATAAAGTCCCGTGACAACGACGACTCATGTGAAGTCCGCACTGGGAGACTAATGAGCGACAAGGTCGTAACATTTTCCGATTTACTTGTTCGTCTATTGTCCTTTATAAAAGGTGTGCTTCTCAAATTCTCAGAATACAATAGTTCGAAATGGAAGATGTATTTCTCATGGAGCAGTTGATATGCAAGAGGACTTGGCATAGTATTTATATTTGAAGGCAAAACTCGGTACTTATTAATTATTATCAACAACCGATCTATCTAGACATGTGTTTATATTCGTCTGCGTCTGTAAAATCCACTGAATTTATAAGATTACAAAATTAATAAATAGAGATCCATAATATCTACTTTGTAGGTATTCGAACTACATATATATCCTGCTAGATGTAGGATATAATCATTTTTAAACTGACATTCGTGTATCCAATTTGTTGATCTAATTGGGAAACTCGAGATATCTTTTCCCAAAGGGTTAAAAAGAACGAAGCTCTTGAAGGTTGTCTTTTTCGCAAGACATTAGACTTGCTTTAGCCGACTGTCCAAACACAGTTTGACATGACTCTGGCTGACAGTCAAGATCAAATGTCAGTCAATGGGAGGAGCCCCCGTGTCTCCGAGTCTTTAAGTCTTAGCTCGAAGCCGCAGCAAAGCGGTGGCTGAGTGACAAGGCTGACGGAGTCAAATGACTTTCAAGCAGCTGCTGTTGAGCTGCAACGGAGATAAACTTCCGGAAACGAGTAGCTGTCTAAGGCAGTTAGCTATTCAGGCTGTCAAGCGGATGCACTAAAAAAAAAATATATAAAACCAAAAAGAGAAAACGCTATTGCACCATATTAACAACATATTCTAGACAATTTCCAAAATAATTATATATGAGAGTGAAGATTAATATAAAAAGGAAGCATAGATTTATTATTATTAAATGTTAGGAAAATACAATCTTATTTATGTAGCTATAACTTACAAGTTTTGAATACTGGAGGTTAATGTTAGTTAACATAACGCGAATAAAATTTGTATTTTATTATTCACCCAAAAATCATTGATTGATGGTAATACCGTGCTCCTACAACAGTGACAATTTTAATTGGTTAATTTTATAAAAATGCCATCATTTTAAATATGAGTTGAACTTTAGGACAGTTGGCAGGCCTACTCTTTGGCCAAGTGTGCGAAACGAGCTTCCCAACTCATTCCCGTTCATTAATAATTAAAAGTGGGCAGGCAGACAGCATCTGCATCAGGATCCGCATCAGTCAGAGCCGTCAGATTGCCTGCTTGATCTGAAAGGCTTAATCTGGGGCCGCGGCATGCTCCGATCGCGTCGAGCCCGACATGAGTTGGATTCGCGCCTCAGACACCTCCAGCTGAGCGGCGGGACTTCAAAGCCCTTAAATATGGCTTGTGCAGGGAATCGTCATCCACGGCAGCAGCATTCTTCAGATCCCCGATCTGTCGCCTGTCACTTGCATAACGTTCTCTGCAAATTTGTTCTGCAATCCAAGCATCCCACTCGGCAAAGAGAAACATTAAAAGTTGCCGGCTCGCTGCTGTCGGGAGATTTGCCTTGGTTCGCTCCGGTTTGCCCGACGACTTTCTTCCCGCTCGGGGATCCCCTTAACTCAGCTGACTCTGCGGGCTGTCTCCGCGGTCGAATTGAAATTGCTGCCTCAACGTTCCACGTCGGCATGACAATAATCTCGCAAATCTGTTTAAATTAAGCGAGACAAATGTTTCCTCCTGCCCGACGGACTTGCCCGAGAATACGAGTATGTGGCCAAGACGACAGCCAGACAATCGGACCAGCTTTGGATCCCTTCCCTCAGCTCAGCGTGTTATTGTCCTTGTCTTCCTCTGAACTTGCCTCAGTTGGCTTGGGGAAGTTTTGCTTTATTGTGGCCAACACGAACTGAGATACTTGATTTCTGTTCTGTTCAATAACTTACATAGTTAGCCTCTTATAACGCTGTTAGTACAGCTGAAAAATACAATTGATATTAATAGAAACTCATTTGCATTGAAGTGGACTTATTTAAACAAATTTACACATTATTAGTTTTATTAAAAATATATATATTTCTTTATTTATTTTCACGTTAACTTGGTGGCATCCATAAAGAATATTTAAATAATTTTAACAGATTAGACAATTTGTTAATATTGGTAATAAGGTACAAGTAGTAAATTTATACTCTACGCAGTGCTTTAGCATACATTTTAAAACTAATTTGAGCCGCATCGACTATCATTCAAGGCAGATCTTCATAACTCAGTGAACGAAATTCGAAATTGGTTTTCCTTTTTAACCTCAAGCAATGAAAACGAAATTCACAATAATTAAATCGTATAAAAAATACTCTCACTAAAATACGAAAGATATTGAAAAATGTTCGCTGTGAGCTGTCTTTGATCAGCCGTCAAGTGGTTTGATCGATTTCCACAATAATAAAAATCCACCGACAACTTGTCTATAATCAAAATCCCTCTGGGAATGTGTTGCCGCTGCCGTTGCCTCTGCCTCGGCCGCTGCTGTTTTTGCGGTAGGCATCCATCAATCACAATGAAAAGTTTTTCTCGCACTGACTGATCTGGCCTGCCAGATCTGGCTGCGCCCACCCATAAATTTGTTTGATCCTTCCTCGCCGGATTTTACGGAAGAATCGAACATTTTCACACAGTAATAAAAATCTCAAACATGTTTGTAATGTTGTTAGCTGTGGCTGCCGCAGCCCAGCAGCCGGGCCATTCCCGCTCTCGGTTGTAGGCGGGAGCAGAACATATAAATTAACATTTTGACTGCCAACTGGCGCGGCGAATGATCAAAGACCCACTGTGCCGTCATCGTTGCGTTGATCATCGTCATCGCTCGACGGAGCAGGAGCAGCAGCAGCAGTGCGAACATCATTCCACGTTTACGTTCCATCAACACGAGCCATCAAATTGTATACAAACAAACGCAGCAAAGATCAAAAGCCACGTTACCTCCACACAGAATCTGTGTCGATGGCTGCCTCGTTTCGATTCTCTGGCCTATCTATCTTTCTGAGATTCCCTCAAAGTCATTAAAAGAGTATGGTGGTTGTTGCCTCTTGAAACCGCTGCACCGCAGACCGGGATCCCGGAAAACGCTCATCTAGTTATGGGGCGACTACGATTCTCATTTGTCAAGTGCTTGGGAGGAATATATTTGTTCTTTGATTGCTTCGTGAACATCATGATGATTTTAATAAAGAGGCTGCTGGTACTGAAAATTATATATATATTCCGTATTTTCAAACAAAATTTTGTTAATTTTAAATTAAAATTCTATCTTGGTATTTGGCTATAACTTTATATACATAAATAATACCAAATTAATTCACTTAGTTAAAAGTTTTGACTTTCAACAAAAACTACTTCATCAAATTTATGTATTTTAGACAAATGTGTGGACGGTAATATAAAGTTATCTTAAACATTTTTACAATAAATGAGATAAGAGACTCAAAATGAGAAAAAATGTACAAACTTGGTAATTCCAAGTTTGTATGTTCTTGTGTTCATGTGACCACATTTTTGAGAACATTTATACTGAACGAAATTACAAAATGTACTTTATCATTCTCAGTAATTGAAATCGAGTACAAAAAGTTCTTAAATTGAGTTCATATAAATCATATAAATTAAATTAATTGTAATTTATTTATTATACCCTTGCAGGGCATTATAATTTGGACTAGAAGTTTGCAACGTAGTGAAGGAAGTAATTAAGTACATATATTCTTGATCACTATCACTAGATGAGTCGGTCTAGCCATGTCCGTCTGTCTGTTCCTCAGACTCTCAGTTTTTAGACTATCAGGTTGAAACTTTAAGCATAGTCTTATTTCTATTGCAGTTAGAATATATGTCGGAACGGGCGACGTTGGACCACTATATCTTAAAGTTGTCATGGGAACGATAGGGTCGAGTTAGCCGATTTTCGTTGTTTTTAAAAATATATGTCTCTTTAGTTTAATTGTATCCATAAGTTTTAAATTTATCCAATCATTACAGGAGAGGAGAGGGACTTTCCCGCTCTTCCCCATTCACTCCTTCTCTTCCAACTTCACTACAGATGTACTGATACTGAGTTTGAGGAAAGAACGATTTCAATTCGAAAATATATGTTGAGCATTTTTGTATTTATTTTTAGTTTTTTTGTACTCAAAGCGAGGAAAATATACTTATACTTCGAATTTCGAATCCAAACTCAAAATGAGAGGAGTACATACATATTTCAAAACTCGGCTTTTCAATTTTTGGATGCCATAATTCTCTCTGTGTACCTGACTATGTTTTCAAAACTTCTGGCCTGAAGCTTTCCACAAAAACGTCACTCGACGAGCATAGTCTTATTTTTGCTCGTTGTAAAATATACATACCCATTTGGAATGCATTTTGGAATACACTTTTATTATTTTAAATGGTTGAATTAATACAAAATCAATATTATAGTTTAAGTTAAGCAATAGTATTAAAATAATACTATAAATACTGCCTTAATTTTAAGCCAAAACGGAAGTTTTTTAAGTCACTTAAAAAAATATTTTTTTGGATAATCATTGCCTATAATTTAGGTTTCCATTGCCTAAAAGTGAAGTTTAAGGCATTGTATTGCCTAAAAATATTCAATAAATTTTAATTTGGGACAAATTCCGCCTCGAATTCCGTTTTATATCAAATGGACAAACATTTTTGGCAATTTTTCAGCTTTTTAGGCAATGCATTTTTTCTGGGTGTAGTATAAAACTTATATGAAATAGTATAAAAAGTATACTAAGAAAGAAAATACTATAGTATCTTCTATAGAAGATATAACTTTTATACTCTATGGTGTAACGGAGGGTTAATCAACAGCAACTGTTAGGGGGCTGCTAAAAGCACTACACTGTTGGGTAATCGATAGTCCGTCGAAATCGATACTGGGAGAGAAGTTATCATCTCTAGAGAAGTCGCAGCGAAAATGAAAAGACGCACTAATTATAACCAACTTAACCTAATAAAAAACACTCTAAAAGCCAATGGTATCCAAACAATAATGTCGATTAAATTCTTGAAATAGAATTAAAATAATACTAAATCTAACAAATCAAACTAGCTTTAGAATTCATGTAACAATAGTAAAGATTCTATGATTGAAACGTTAGAAAAACTTTGAGAATCCTTTATCACAATTTCAATTTGACTTTTTATAACCATTTGAACTTGGGATAGTGTCTATGGGCCAGTTTATATCTTTCCCGGTCAGATAGCTATCGGGGATTTTAACAAGGGCACAATCCTGCCCTTAGTCGAACTTGACAGTTTACTACAGAATACGTATAAGTTATCATCCCTCGTATAAAAATTTAAATCACGCTCCAAAAATAAAAGGCAAACTGTGAGTGTCATAACACCATTAGCCATATCAAATGTCAAAGAATCGTCAGAAAGCTGTAAATTTATATGTTGCCATTTCCGGCACAGCGCAGACTTTTCAAATTTAATGCCTGTGAACGGCATGTCAAATTCAATTTTACCCCTAAGAGCCGAGACAACGATGCCAAGCTATCCACCACCAACTGGTCGGCCGGGACCGTGACGCCGCTCTGGTCATGTCAGGCAGGGAGACCCCAATAAAGTGCAATTAGCCAGATTTATGATTATCCCCTGTTATGCACAAATAATTTTTAGGCAATTCCATATACGCTCTGCGACCGGAGCACGTACGGCCAAGTCTTCGGAACGAGAATTTATAACACCAAACGTAAACAACAAAGAAGACAAATCGCTTTATTCACGGACGCCGCAGAAACCACCCCTTGGCACACCTCTTTGGCCATTCCCTGGGGCTGTGAATTATAGGGGATATGTGTACGGGATATGTACACCATAGTCGAGCGAAATCTGTTCGAAATTTGAGACCTCTATGTGGCTTTCCTCCCAATATTAAGGCAGGCGGTTAACCTTATTTTAACCTGGCTGCCACGCACGCAGTTAAGCTAGGCATCATCATCAATGGCAACTGCAGGAAATGCGATGAATCCGAGGCAATGGAAACCTTGGAGCATCTTATCTGCAAGTGCCCCGCCCTATCACGGGCAAGGATCAGACAGGTTTTGGATCAGATAGGTTTGTGAAATTGTAAAAAATTCCCTCTTAACTTCCATTAATATAACGAGGGCGTTGATGTACTTCAAAAAAATCGAAACAATACTTTTGAATAGAGCCGAAGAGGTATAGTTACTGAAATAGGATTCTACTGTAAAAGTACACTTAAAGAGTTTTTAAAATTCCTAATCTGAGCTACATTTAATAGACAAATATCGAGAACCAAATAAAAACTTTTATCTAAGAATAAAACTACAGCATAAATATTCGTTATTATACCCGGTACCCCCATAGGGTAAGAGGGTATTATAAGATAGTGCCAATTGAGAATGTATGTAACAGGCAAAAGAAGGAGCGTCACCAGCCGAGTCGATTTAGCCATGTTCGTCTGTCCGTCTGTCTGTCCGTGTGAAACAACAGATCTCAGAGACTATAAGAGCTAGAGCTATCAAATTTGGTGAAAACATTGGCATCTGTTGCACGCAGATCAAGTTTGTTTTAAAATTTGGCCACGCCAACTTCCGCCCCCGAAAATCATAACAAACGGTAAATTGGCTATAATCGTAATTTTGAGTTTAAGGTAAGTAGACGTGTTTTGTTTCGCGGACGTGTTTTGAAAATTTGAGTAAAATCGGATGGTAAACATGGAAGTTATTAAACAATAAAGTTTCTGTGTATAGTTTCTTACTCTTCTTCTCTCTCTCAAAAGCTAAGAACTCAGACACTCGAAAATGGTTCCGTAGCATTGAGTTAAAACGGTCGCTCTATCGCACTGCTCAGGAATACTTTCCGGGTGTCTGAGCACATAGCTTTTGAGAGAGAGTGTCAGTGCGTGTTGCGCAACATGTCCCTAGCAACATTTGTTTTTTCTTGGATGTTCTTCAACATGTTTCTAGCAACTTTTGTCTTCATTTCTCAACATTTTCTTTTTTCCATGTTCATGTTTCATTACCACTCGGTCACACTCGACTGTAGCTTTCCCACTTGTTTTTTTTTTAGCTTTTGCACATATAACCTTTCTATCAGTCCAGGGCTTGGATTTTATATAATTACTGTTTAAATTTAATTTTCTTAAAATTTATTTTAGCTTATGTTTTGATCCCTCGAGCCTAGAAATCACTTTGTTAGTTTAGTTATTCTGTTATAAATTCTATATTGTGTATCAAAATTAAACTTTTAGGAAATATATTGTTTCCCAATTTTCCCTTAGTGAGTTTTTTATTATTACACTAGTTTACAGCCAAAATATATAAACGTTTAAACCCACTTTTTCCGCTTAATTTTGAGACGCTGAACACGTTGAACTCATTCATTAAAAAACCAACATCACAAAGCAGGCTACTTCCCTTGAAAAATAATTTTGTAGCACAACAGCAATATATAATCTAATATACACTGCCGATCAACGAAATAGACTCACGTCGTCTTTTTAAGAAAATTGAGTTTATTACATGGATTAACAACACATATGTTGGAAATCAAATTTTTTAACTATGTATTGTTCAATTCTTAATTAAACGGTACAAAAATTAGCGCTCTAAGTTAAATGGTTAATTTTTAAATTTTTGTTTTGTGAGTAAACCTTAAAAAACGGTCACTTTTTATCGATCAACGAAATAGACTCAAGGTCCTACAATTAATATAAATCACAAATAAATTGAAAAATTTATTATTAAATAGGTTTTTATAATGCTTCAATGCTATTTAGTAATGCGTATAGCCAATTTTTGAGCAATTTGACATAAAATGGGACGTGGAACAGCACTAACTTTGGAAGAAAGAGGCAAAATATTGGCATATCGAGACATCAATCTTTCAACTAGAGAAATCGCAAGAAAAATTTCTAGAAGTCAGTCAGTTGTTTGCCATTTTCTAAGAAATCCATCGACTTATGGGAAAAATATGAAGAAACCGTCCTGGAAAGCACTCACGCCTTGCCAGGAGCGAAGGATTCTTCGAGAAGCTTCAAACTCAACATGTTCTGCAGCTAAAATTGGTCAAAATTTGGGTGTTAATGCAAGTGTCGCTACCGTAAGACGAGTAATTCGCAAGGCAAAACATCTAAAGAGACTAAAACTTAAAAAAAAACCACCGCTGACCGACGTTTGAAAGCAAGCTCGCTGTCTTTTTTCTAGAAGCCACATCGCTTGGAATAGGGAGTGGCATCAAGTTGTTTTTTCGGATGAAAAACGCTTTAATTTGGATGGACCAGATGGATTCAATTACTACTTTCACGATATAAGAAAGGAATAACACTATTTGACCCGTCACCATCGTCGTGAGGGTGGTATAGTGGTGTGGGGTGCCATATCCTATTATGGTACATTTGATATTCAATTCGTTTCATCTAAGATGAACGCAGTACAATACAAAGAGCTACTCCATATTGCATTTCTCTATTTTTCCAACCTTTTCAAGCCATTATCTTGGACGTTTCAACAAGATAATGCCCCAATCCACACGGCTCGAGTGGTAAAGAAGTGGATAAGTTACCAAAATGTTATCTTAATGGAGTGGCCTCCGTATTCTCCTGACCTTAACATTATAGAGAACTTGTGGGGATGGCTTTCGCGTAAAGTTTATCAATCTGGTAGACAATTTGAGGATGTTGAATCGTTGAAATCTGCCATAAAGACCGCTTGGAGCGAAGTGTCCTTGGATTATCTAAAGGCTATCTACGATTCTATCCCTGGCCGAATTTATGAAGTGATTTCAAACAGAGGTGGCTATACGCATTACTAAATAGCATTGAAGCATTATAAAAACCTATTTAATAATAAATTTTTCAATTTATTTGTGATTTATATTAATTGTAGGACCTTGAGTCTATTTCGTTGATCGATAAAAAGTGCCCGTTTTTTAAGGTTTACTCACAAAACAAATATTTAAAAATTAACCGTTTAACTTAGAGCGCTCATTTTTGTACCGTTTAATTAAGAATTGAACAATACATAGTTAAAAAATTTGATTTCCAACATATGTGTTGTTAATCTATGTAATAAACTCAATTTTCTTAAAAAAACGACGTGAGTCTATTTCGTTGATCGGCAGTGTAATTTGCCATAACTTCTAGAATTTTCTTTGGATTTGCATATATTTGATCTTGACTCTTTAAGGAGAAAGGTATCTTTAGTTCTGTTCACTCAAAATAATTAATATCTTTTTTTTATATTTTTAAAAAGAAAATGAAATCTAGCTATAAAAAACATAGCCAAAAATATTGTATTTTTTTTTAGCTTGAAGTGTTTATATCTTCATTAATAGAGCTCTGACCATTAAGAGCCGTATGTTGTCGGAAAGGTGTTTACATTGGCTTTTGGATT
>VNJO01002146.1:0-18242 GCA_008042535.1 Drosophila tani | reverse complement strand
TGGGTCATCGATGAAAGTGTGTGTGAAAGCGACAGAGATGGCGATACGGAGAGGAGAGCCTTTGTTTCTGAATAAGTTGAACTTTTTGATATGTGTTGAGGGTTCACATATATGTATATTTTGTTAAGTGTTTTAACTGTTGATTTATCTATAGTTTCCTTAGTCAGCGATGCAGAGATTTAGAGAGGATAATAGATAGGGGTTGGATTGTGAAACACCAAACGAAAATACTAATTAAACGAATTACTTATTGCTCAGATATATTGAGATTATATAGCCAAACGCACACAGACACATATCAGACTAAGATGATGATGATGTGACAAAGAGCCAACACCAACCAAGTAAATCTATGGCACCAAATCCGAGCATTTAGCGATAGGAAATAATTAAAGAAGCCACCCTCGAGCCCAGTCAGAGCACAAACAAAAAAAAATCTCCACTAAGAAATGGTCTTTCGGTTCCTCAAACTCTCATGACTCACAACTCATGACTCACGACTCTCATCGTTTTTGGTTGTTATATGTAACCTTCGGGGTCTGGTACTCGTACTATGCATTTATGTTTCGGTTCCACTCACCACCTCCTTCGATCGCACTGTGGCGATATCAAGCAGATGATTTTTGTATTCTATATATGTACTATATATGATAGACGGAGCGATACAATTACGGGATAATACAAATATTGAAATAACATTATACAAAAACTACATATACATTAACTGAGTGTTTAAATGCAAGTTATTTTTATTGTCTATGAATAGAGCGTGCATGTATACATTTGAAAATACAAATTGAAAATAAAATCAATAACTGTGACTATGAGAGCTTCCAGCATTGTGTTTGCGATTTATTGATGGATTATGGGCAAGTTGTGGTTCTTAAATTGAGTTTGTGAATAAATCAAAGTTTATTCTAACCTAACAAACCTCTAAACATCTAACATGTTTATATATGTTTAGTCTCTGATAGAAATGATTTATTTGCTCACAAGGAGACAATTTATTTGTAGAAAGAACTTTATTTTAAATAGGGTTTAAGTCTCTTTTATAATTATAAAATCAACACTTTTTTAAACAAATTTCTTTATTTATAGTATGTGTATTTATCAGAGCTCATTCATCTAAGCCCTTATATTCGGGTCCACTCCCAAGACCTCACAAATGGAGTTTAATAAAAAAAAAAAAAAACTCTCTCGTACTTAACTCTCTCAGAGTCCTGCTTAAATAAAACGCTTTCTCGTTCGCTATTACTTGTACACGGCTGGCAAAACGTGAAAGCGAGGGAAAGAGAAACAATCCGGCTCGAAAGACCATTTAAAGCGAGAACGCAATAGGAAATAGCGGCACTAAGCGGTTCTATCGATTCCGTTTTTAATTTAGTTCGGGAATATTTTTTTGTCTTTGAGTTAAACGTGTTTCTCTCTTGCGTTCCCCAAAAATTAAAATTAAAGTTCGTTAAAAATATTAAATTATCTCCTATATTTAATTTCATTATACCTTAAGAGACCCAAATATATTTTCCAGCTGCCCTTAAAGGGTTTTAAAGACTCAAACGACTTTGGAATTGTGGCCCATTCGTGCTTTAAGCAAATTAAAGTGCAATTCCTTGGATGGCTCCTTGGCATATTGCCTGCCTTCCTGCCCCTTTGACGGAGCAGTTAACTCTCGCTTTATTATGGCGGACAAAAATGCTAGAAATTCTCGCAACTGCCGGCTCTTAAAGTTGTCGAACTTTGACTTTATGACAAAGTTCTAATAAACTTTTCCTACTGCCGCGTGGCACTCACACGCCTCTGTCTATGTGTGTGTGTGTGTGTGGGTATATAGAAATGCCAGCAAATTGCTTACATAATAAATAATAATAATAGCGTGCGATTTTTGGCGCAATTTAAATTTATTTATGGCACTTGTTTGTTCGCATGTCATGCGCAAGTTTTAGCCAGACATTTTTGCGCCCACAGAGGGAGCGAGGGAAGGAGAGCCAGGAATCGACATACACACAGGTGGGTTTTTTTTTCTATTCTCTTTTTTTTTTTTGGGTGCTTTAGGTTTTCCTTTTTCGGGTGCGCGATGTGCGATGTGCGGGCCAGGTAAATGGTTAGTCCTTCGGCGGATTTGCCTATTTTTATCATTGCGGCTGATCCCGGTCGCCTGGCAACGGCATTTAATCTGCTTAGTGGGAGCGATGTCGACTCATAAATCCTGCCTGCGGCATGGCCATAGTCGTGGATGTCCCCGACCTGCCGTCTTATCGCATTCCCGCAATCGAGGAAACAGCCGGCAAGGACAATGGACGCGGGGTCACATGGAGATGGAGATGGGAGCTAGGAGCTAGCAGCTGGAAGCTGGAGCAGGTAGCTGGGAACTGGGAGCTAGGAGCTTGGAGCTATAGCTTGGAGGAGGTCGCTGAAACTTAGAGGTGGGCCCTGCTTAAATGGCAATTAGGTGGCCGCACTTACTGACAGCTTCCTTTAGCCACTGGACGATGTCATCGGGGTGTCTCTGGCGCTAATTAATGCAAGCCAGGTCTAAGTAATGGTATTGAGTCCCTTCAATAATGCTGGATTTGGTGTCGAATGTCTCTAAAAATGTTTTGGTTCCGAATGGAACATGGAAATTATTAAGCAATCAAGTTTTTGAGCAGGCTGTACCACTGCAACTTCGAGGGCGTTGTCAGTACAAAGTTTATCATGTTTTTGTTTATCATGTTTCTGGCAACCCTTTTCTGGCAAGCTTTTTCTAGTAACCTTGGTATTATTATAATTTAGTAATAAGGGATAAATAAATATACAAACTTGAAAAAAAAAGAAAAAAAAAAGAAAGAGTAAAGTCTTCAGAGAAAGGTTTTTGAACCTTTTCTAAACCTAACCTAACCTTCTAAACCACTGACTTTTGAATTATTTATTAAAAAGACTCTTTTCCGCCCTTACTTATGTTAACTATAGTTAAAATTATTTATTCCTGAGCCCTTTTTTTCCCTGTGCATGCACTGAACTCAACTTTAGAATCTCATCGACCTCGATTTTTGCTAAAATTAAGCAAAGTAAGCATGCACTTATTCTACAATTCCCACACAAACCATCTGTTTTCAGCCAAAAATTTCTCGACTCATTGCGTAATTTCTCAAACCTTGCTGAATAAGGGCAACAGTTAAAGCCAAGTTAAAGGTCCAATCAGGCAGGATGTTCGCTGGCATAAGGCTTAAATTGTTTTCGAAAGTGCGCATTCCTCGGCGATTAGCATGATTAATGGGCAATGCAAACAAAAGCATTTGAAGGCCCGACTCGAGCGAATAACAAGTGCTTAGCCAGGAGTTGAGTGTAATTGCAATTATTATTATTATTATTATTTGTTGTTTATTATGCAGACAGAGGTTGTGGTCGTGTGGGCCGGAGGGCCGGGGGGCTTGGGTCATGGGGCTGCTTAAATATGCATATGTCCGGCATGGACACGCCCATAAAATCCCCGTGCCCTGTCCCCCCCCGCCTGCACTCACTCAGGCATTCATTTGCTCGTTCGTTTATTTATGTTAATTTAAATCAACATGCAAAAATTAGCACATGAAGCACGGCGGCAGGAGACAGGCGGACAGGACACCGGATGACGAGTAGGCGCTGGCGGAGATGAGTTTTGTGCATTTGCGGCGTGGCTCGAAAACATTTAATTTATTTAATTACTTGCCCCTTAATTTGCATATTTAAATGAATTGCCGCAAAGCCAAGGCTGTGTCCTTGCCACTGGCCACACGGAGAGTGGCTCCTAACATAATAACTTGATGACACGCCGTCAGGAGGCCCGAGCATAATGTATGCCGCCTGCGGCAATGACTTTTGGCCCCGACATCGGAATGGGAATCGAAATACTACATATAGTTGTCTCAAAGAGAAGGAAGTGTTGGATTGTGGCTCACAGAGATATTAATGCAAAATTGGCTTAGATCTTAGGTGGCTTCAACTGATATTATATGGATTAGATAGTGAGTAATTGAAGCCCGAATAAATAACTGTGAAATACCTGGTAGCCCGAAGGGATTGTTAGTTCAATTGGAAGACGCATTTATTATCAAATTTTACCCTCCAGTACCAGTCATTGACAATTCATCAAGAAGTCATGAAAATAACTTCGGTGTTACTCCTTGCTCCATGGATAATATATTGATTGTGGAATATTTTAAAGTTCTAATAATAATCACTATTATCCGGTAAAAGCCCTTGCAAGGGATGGGAAATTATTAGTAAAAACAAAAATGAAATTATTACGGAGCTAGTAACAGCATTAAAAGGGTCTAAAATATGTTTTTCAGCTGAGATAATTAATACTGGAAATAAGGTGAGAACTTGCGGTAATGATTTCTGATAAATGGCAACTCTATTTAGCAACACTCGAAACGATTGTCAATTTACACTATCGATTGTTGATTTTCGATTGTTCAGGTCAATCGATTGTCCTGGAATTATCTATTTAAGGGCATTGGCAAACTGGCTCGACAATTCAGTAGCCTCTTTGAGGTCCGACCATTCAGGTCTCCTGTAAAGTTCATTTTATTTTGCATCTTTATTTTTGCAGACTTTATTTTTCACATATTATTTTATTTTGATTTTGATTTTGATTTTGATTTTGACTTTTGTTTTATATATTTTTAATGACTTTATCGTTGGCAGTTTAGTATGATGTCGCCATCTGCCACATATCCCATGGGAATTTGTGTTCTGCGGCATTACTTTGTCATAAGGCGAACAATCACTACGGTCAAGGCACATCATCTGTCAATATGAATGCCTGTATTCGAGTGCCTTATTTATTTTTCTTTTATTTGGCTTTTGGTTCACTTTTGTTTCATATATTTTTAAAGACTTTATCGCAGCAGGATTAATGGTTGTTGCGGGTGCAACAGAGTATGGATTTTATTTGCATTTTTTATTTTTGTTGACTTTATTTTTAACATATGGTTTTGTTCTGCTTGTACTCGAGCGTTGTATAAAGTTTATACTATAAGCCCAGTAACAGTCTCAGAGATCTCTCTAAGGTTTGACCATTCAGGTCTCCTCATAAGTTAAGTTTAATTTTATTTTGTTTCTTTATTTTTGCTGACTTTATATTTTACATATGGTTTTATTTTGCTTGTACTCGAGTGTTGTGTATAAAGTTTATTCTATAAACCCAGTAATAGTCTCAGAGATTGTCTCAAATAAGTAGACGGACAGACGACGTGACTAAATCGAAGAATATATTCACATTATGCTGTCGGGGACTCGAGCTAAAAAACACTGATTTTAGTTGATTCAAAAATTTAGTTTTGCATTCATAAATATCGGACACTTTGAGACCTCTTTAATGCTTCTTATAAACATTTTTTGTTGGCACTAAGTTATAGTAACTTGTATTAAAATGTAATGAAAAACTATAGAAAGTCAATGGAAAAGCCTAATTTCATCCCAATTTTCTGGTGTTCGTACATACTATTATGTTTGTATTAAATGTACGTATGTATAAAAAATAAGTAGAGATGAATTGCATACAAATATAAAGATTATAAAAGAAAGTATTATATCAAATGTATGGTAACTTTTTTTTAGTCCCTTCTTCAGTTTTATATAATATGAAACAAAATCGAATCGAATAAATATTAAATGTAAATAAGTCAAGTGGAAATTAGATACTGTGGCTTCCATGTTTATAATAATAATAATAATAACAAGTAATGTTTGTATTATTTTGGGTTTGTGAAATGCCCCATCAATGATTGATTGACTCCAACACGAACCTGGCTTATTGGCTCCTGGTAGTGACTCCTGGTGGTAGCTTCGGCATATTGCAAGTGTTTTATGGCCCCAATTTTGAATGCATGGCAAGCGGAAGGAAGCAGGGAACCCAACTGCCACTTCCGTTCGATTTCGCCTTCTTCGTCGTCGCTCTTTTATTGCTGCAAATTATTGTTTCGCCCATCGAAAGTTTGTGTTTAACGCAACTTTTTGTGCAGACATTAATTGCAAAAATTTCTCGCCTAATGGCTGCGGGGGCGGCTGCTCGATGGCAGTGGCTGCGAAATGAGATTGCGACCACAAAACAGCAGCAAACACAATTTTGGCTTTCGCCTGGCTCGCTGTGTGATGTTCTCCTCTATGCGGGCAATAAAATAACAATCAACGCAAGCCGCGGATCCGAATGGATCCAGAGAGGGAATGGGGCTTCCAAGCGGGACCTGAAGTGGTCAGTGGGTAAGTGGGTTGCCACTGGCATAAGCCAAAAAACAATGGCACAAGAGAGTCGAGGAACCAGAAAGTACCCTAGGAAATAAATACTGCACCTTGTAGGAATTTTTCAAAGTCCAAGGTAGTGCTTCAGAAATCACAAGGGTCTTGAAATCCCTTAAGAGGGTGATCAAAACTATGCTACAAAATATTATTTGGTAAAAATAAATATGTTAAACTGAAAATGGTATCTCAAATAATTTATTGCATAATTTTGAGATATTTTAAAGGGATTTCAAAACCCTTTCTGAATTCTACACATTTGTACCAATATTTTAAAAACTAAAAAAATGTCCCAAGAAACTTTAGACATTAAATAAACATAAATATAAATATAAATATAAACATATTGTTAGAAAACAATTTCCACAAGAGCTGCCAGTATACAATTCTTTACTTGGTTTCCTTAATACATTTTCCAAATTTCTTTTCTAATTAAATAATAAATAATAAAGGTAAATTTTATAGATACTGCAACGAAAATATATATATAAAAAAAAGGGTATCCTTGGGCGAAACTGGAAAATGCCCAGTGAAATTTGCCTGGGACTTCAGGCCGACCGGTGATGAGTGGTCCTCCGAGTCCTTGGCGCACTTGCAGGCCTCGCACTTTGCATTGGCAATGCTGCTGCTCAGAGCCTGCTGCTGCTGCTGGAACAAACTAATAAAATAAATTAAATCGCTTAATTGAAGTAAATTGCCTATAAAATTGTTTTTCGAAGCAGCCGAAAAGAGGTGGTGGCCGGGCCGGGCCTGGCCATAATTGAGTAATAAATTCAAATATTTATTGCATCAACAAATGTACAAATTGTGTTCTTGGCCGCAGCGCTCCCCTTCGGTCTGCGGACGCCGAGTGTTAAGTGGCTGTCCCCGGCGGACAGGGGCTTCGGGCAATTTCAATTAAGTTCCCAACAAGTTGGGCAATCCTTTCCTAATGCTACACACTTTTGCACTATGCTGTAAAAAACTGTAAACTGTAAACTGTAAACTGTAAAAAGCGGAAAGGGGAAATGGTGGGGAGGCGGCGCGCGAAAAGCACAAAATGGCTGCGCCGACGCCATCGTCAAACATCGGGGCGTATGCGTAATATGCATAAATATTGAATGACTTTTTGGTGTGACATCAAGCGATGTGCACTCAACACTTAAGCACACCCAGCGAGAGACACACACACACAGAGCAGCGGCGACGATGGGGAAAGTAAAGTGAAAGCGTATGTAAAATACTTTCACGCGCCCAGTGAATAATTTAAGAGCCAAGAAAACACAGGGCACCGAGCACCGAGCTCTCTGAAGCTTCGAGTTCAGAGTTTTGCAGAGCAAAACTGGCGGAGGAGAGCCCATCAAGTTTGCACCCCATCTCGGCCGCCTTCATCAAGCCACTCCCCGGCCGAAAAATGAGTTACTTTACATAACTAAGTAATTGCCAGGCAGCCGGGAGCGACACAAACGTAAAATTATTATAAACAAACCATTCGACAGTCGTAAAAAAAAAGAAACTCACCGAGGCAGAGAGTACCCAAAAAAAAAAGCACACCCAAGCTGTCAAGCTGGCGAGGCCGAAGAGCAAAAATGAGCAAAAAATCGCATAAAAGGTCCTCGCAAATTTCTTCATTATGCAAACATCGGCTGGGAAGGAGTATAAAATACAAAACATATTTAAATGCAATAAAGCAAAACGCAGAGAGCGGGCAGCAGCGGGTGGTCCCCCGGGGGACTAGACATGCTTGGAAGTGTGAAAACACCAGATACCCCATGCCAAAGGAATGCCCTCCCGAACCACTAGAAGTAATTCAATTTGAAGCAAAGGCGGGATTAGGAAATCATAACTTAAGTGGCCGAAATAAGTCGATGGAGTCCGTACAAATACTATGATTTTGCACAGGGTATATAATATATATAATTCGAATTATCTGAGCTTTAAATAACTTTACTTTCGTTTCGTTTTTAATTAGTTTATTGAACAGGATAGTGCCCAAAGCACTGACTCGGGAGTCAACAAATTATTCTGCCAGTCCTTAGCTTTACACATTAGATAGGCCACACTAATAGTTTTAGTGTGACCAACCTGTAGTTCAAAGCCAAAGAAAACAGAACCGGCGCATATAGGATGTTATTTAATCATAAGAGAATATTTTTCAAGGCAAGGAATGTAATTTAAAGAAATATTTTAATTAATAATAATAAAAAAAGAGGTGTTTTATATGTTAATATTTCTTAATATTACAATAAAGGAAGCAAATACTTGATTTCAGAGACTTTAAATAATATAATCAATTTAATCAATAAATTTAAACCCAAAAGAAGGAGTCCAGTGGCTTCCATCCAAGCATTTAGTACTGAGTTATTGGATTAATTGAGCATGGACTGTGTCCGAGGATTGGTTGAGTTTACAGCAGAATAGCCACAGCCTGAAATATATACCTTTTCTTGGGCCGAATCCGGGGAAACGTGTAAATCCTCCGGGAGCCCAAGGAGATGTTTGTCCTTCTTGCTGGCCATCAATCAGATTAAAATTGAAATTCCTGCTGCTCAAATGGGCAGGGACCCAATCCCACAACCGAGTCTCTGAGTCCAAGTCGAAGTCCGAGTCCGAGTCGGACTGAAAACCGGAGCCCAGATAGGTTGGCGCTCACTCACTTAATATTTGGCCAACAGCTTCAAGTGATTTACGGAGATTACGGCCTGAAAGGAGCTGGGAGCAGCAGGACTACGAGCAGGAGGCCTCGGCCTCGGCCACGGCCTGGTCTCGGCTGAAAGGAGCTTTTGTAAGCTGATTTTCCTGCTGGCACCGCCTTTGTCTAAGCCCCGCGCCTTATCCTTGCGCTGCTCCTTTGGCTGGTGCTGCCCACGGGGCCATTTGGAAGTCACTCCATTGCCCCGCTGCATTATGAGTTAGTTGTGCGGCCAACTAAAACGCCATACAATTTATTATAAGCGAGGGACTCCGGGGGCTGGCCACCCGAGGAGCCTAAGCTGCTGGAGCATGTCCTTGGTCCTTCTCCATCCTGACTGGCTTCTGGCTATGCGACCTGCTCTGCCTCCCGCTCCTGCTCCCGCTCCCGGTCCTGGTCCTGGCCACCTTTCACCTTTCCATCCGCCTCGGCCAATGCATTCAATGCATTTCAATTGCCGGCAGCACACAACATTTTAATTTGCTCGCTGCGAGTGGCTTAGCTTCGAAGTGAGTGGGACCAAGGAGTGGGAGTGGGAATGGAACATATGGACCGGGACTGGGACTTAGACTGGGACTGGGAATGGAACTAAATCCCATGCACTTTTGATAAGGCGGAACGAAGGCCAATTGGCTGTAATCTGTAGTCGGAAATATGTTTTCTGAGCGCGTAACGATATTGCCGATGGTTGCGTGAAAAATATCGATTTAACAATGAAATAATCATCCCACAAATATCGATATTTTGCGATTACAAATCGAACCATTAACTACTTTGAAGAAACTTAAGTTGCTAAATGTCCAGGTACTAGAGATCTGCTAAGGTAAAGTTTAATTATTGAAAAATGTATTTATCTGACAGTCTGTTGGTACCAATAATCGTATTTAAATACGGGTTAAACTCGATATGTATTAAAATATGGATATATTTAAAATGGATATTAATTAATATATCGATATATTGAAAATTCATATGTATTATATGTATTTATTAACATTTCGATATATTTAAAATTCATGAGTTAAAATATTATTAATCAACATTTATTAAGATATCAATAGATTTAAAATAGCTGCTTATAAAATATAAAATACTTAAAATTCATATCTATAATTATGTATTTATTTATTATGATTAATTTATTATTAATATCGATATGGATAAACTCGACATTTATAAAAATATCAATTTACAATTTTAAAATAAAGTTTTAATAAAATATTTATAAAATATAAAATATTTCAAATACTTATACTTACGTTTTTATTTATTATGATTAATTTATGCATTTATATACATTTATAATTAATATCGACATGGATAAACCCGACAATTATTAAAATATCGTATGTACATAAATTCGATATTTATTAAAATATCGATTAATATAAAATAAATTTCAAATAAATATCAAATAATTGCTCTGATATTAGATATTAATTTGGATCTTTGACTATTTTCAACGACTTCTGCGAACTGAGGCAAATATTCTCTTCAAATTTTAATTATTTGTTGCCTAATGTTTAATAAGAAAAAGTTTTAAAAGGAAATTTAGGCGCGACCTCTACCAACAATTTGAATTTAATTTATTAATTGATTTCAAGAGGATTTTTGTTCTGCTCCCAGCCTCCAGCCTCCATTTACCACTCACGCACATCGTTAGCTTAAGCTCGACCTCTGGACTTGTTTCTGCCATAATTGAGGCTGGCATTGAATTTGATTTTCCAGCGAAATAACAGTCGATTGTTCGAATAATAAGGGCTCATCAGTCCGGGATTAGCACTCCCGCCCAGGCACCGGAAGCGTGGCAGACCTGGAGGAGGAGGACGAGGAGAACCACCTGAATCTGTGACCTTCAATGGATTTGTGGCTTTTCAATTAGCCAGCGACAGAAATGTCAGCGGGCGATGGGGAAAAAATGAAGAAGGATTTCCATTTTCACACTCAAGTGTCAGGCGTGTGGGCGGGCAAGCGACGCGTCGGGTTCCCGAGATGAGCTGCCAGATAACGCGGCTCCGAAAGGGTCCTGCGAACAGGATCAAGAAGGGGTAAGGAAAAGGGAGAGGGAGTGGGAATGGGAATGGGATTGGCGACAGGAATAAAATGCGTGAAAAAGGTTAAGGATTCGCCCAGTTTTAGCTGCTTGACGGAGGCCGGAGGACTGTGCCGCCGTCTTGAGGTTTCCTCGACCTCGTCCTCGTCCTGGTCCTCGTCCTCGCCGGGGGAATAAACTTATTTATTTTTTAAGTATATTCCTACACAGAGAGGTAAAACCAAGACGAGGTTTCAAGGAGACCTTGGATATCATGTAAGAAGTTAATTTTTGGAAACTCACAACTATCGATTTTTTCGATGTGAAACATCGATACTATCGATATACAATTTCTGCTTATAAAAATTATATTATTGGCAGTGGAAGCCTTTTTTAGCAATATTTCTTTCTAAAAATGGCAACGCCTGAATACTCAAAACATCGATAGTGCAAAAAACAATCGATGGTTTTCAAAAATGTTACACAAATCGATAGTATCGACAGTGCTTCGAAGTTTTGCATGCACTATTGCTATTTAAATGTAGCTTAAATCTTGATTACCTCTTAATTTATAAATTTTCTCTCCGTGCCGAGGCTTAAATATAATTTTATATATGCTGGGCAGGAAGCCCCGGGAGTGGAGCCAAAGTAAAGTGGAAACCGTATGCCCCTCAGTCCTTCTGGAGTCCACCCCTCGGAATGCCCAGTGTCCTTCCCAGAATGCCCCCAGTGCCACTCGATCCATTAGATAAGCTCTTACAGTTGGCATCTTCGGGGTGGACATTGCAGATGGGGATTTCCACGCTAAATCAAGCAAATGAAGTGTTAATTAGGGGAGGGAGGGGCTGTAGCTGTGTTGCCAGGCATTGCCACTCCTCTGCAGACACTCGACATCAAACACTTGTCGCACTGTTTAATCCTTTTCCATAAATAATTAATATTACATCCGTCCTGCGGCGGCCACTGGCCGCTCAGTTTGCTCAGTTAATCAGCTTGATTGCATTACACACACATTTTGCGGTCTGGGCCGGCTAGAAATTTGCAATTAAATGGCAAAAATATCGCCATATGTGGCCACTTCTGGAGCTGAACATGGTCTGAACCATGTCGTGTTATCCCAAATCATAGATGAAAAGGCTAATTTGGACAGGCTTCGAAACTATTCGATAATTCGGTGATTGATACCCGTCGAGTCCATCTCAATTACCGGGATTTGTGGCCACAAAAGCGGACGAGTTAATTAGGTTGTTAATAAAACCGATTTTCCGGCTGTAAATATTTTATGAACTAATGCAAGAAAAGGGGAAATAATGTAGCTTTTAAAGCCATATCTTTTGTCCCTACAGTTACTCTAAACTTTATGTGAGAAAACCCCTCTAAACCTGGGTAATTTATAGGCTCCTTTTAAGATTCATCTCAAGTTTCGAGTATATGCTAATTAGCGGCTTATCTTGATCGATGCTTGGTTCGGCACTTCTTCTATTTTCCCGATAACTCTCGACTCGGAGTGCCAATTAATCAATGCTAGCTTGGGGGGGATTTGGCACAAACTATTTCCCCGCCAGCAGCAGCCGTCAGCCACTTCGGTGAACTTTCGTCCCCGACTTTAACCTCTAAACCTGATTAACCCCTACGAGCGAGCTACCCACGCGCCGTGCCTTGCCTCGCCTTGCCTTGCAGCAACTCGAGTTGAACGTTGATGAATCGTCTGCACTTTATGGAAGGCAAAAACATGTTGACGGCTCACTTGTATCCCATATCCCGGCACAATCCCTTGAGCACCTACCCATTCCCCGTTCCTGCGATTGCTCCATAACATATATCCGCCTGAGCCACGCCCACTCGCCCTGAAAATCCTCGACTAACAAGCCATATTAAAAACGTTCCGACTGCAAGTGCAGAAATCTAGATCCAGATGCATGCAAACATATATCAAATCGCAATGGCAAAGATTTGCCCCGACACCGACTTACGTACACAGGGTGAAAATAATGGGTCTTGCTAAATTAAATGTATATATATCAAAAAGTGTTGTTATTTTTAGATTAAATAACATCAAATAGTTAGCGAGTATGATTTCTTTGGCTTTGGTTGCTTTAAAGCAAAGGTTGGTCACACTAAAATGATTAATGTAAGAATCCAATGTGTTAAGCATAAGTACAGTCTAACTATATTAGCTGTAATCTGTATTGAGATTAAATAACGTTGTAACTTTGGTAACTGATCTTGTTTCGTTTGGCTTTGATTTTAAAATTTAAATTGGTCATACTAAAATGATCAGTGGGCCACACTTTAGCCTAAAGTGTAATGAATTAATACATTCTTATTGTAAAAACTGTTTCCTTTTGGCTTTAAAGAATAGATTGGTCACACTAGAATTATCAGTGTGGTATAACTAAAGTGTAAAGCACAAGTACAGTCTAACTGTTACTAATTCTAATCTGTCTTAGATTAAATAATATCCAATTGTAATATTGATCTAGCTTACCTTGGCTTCAGTTTTACACAATAGGTTGGTCACTTTAAAATGATCAGTATGGCCAACCTTAAGTGTAAAGCATAAGTACAGTTCAACTAGATTTGTCTAGATTTTAAGTCTGTGTTTACAGACCGATTAATAGGTCAAGAGCACCCAGTAAGTGAAATATTTCCGACAATCTGTGGCGGAATAAAGTATATAATAAATATATATCATAGTTAGTTTTACTTGGATCTTATTAATATCAAAACCTCAGTTGATCATTATTTAACATTCAAGGATTCTTTTTCTGTGTAAGGTAGGACGTGGACCACGGATATCCTGCTAGGGGACATCTTATTACGTTGTTTTATTGCCAACTTGGAAGCAAGAACGGGCGAAACACTCAACTGCAATAAGATTAATGACTTTTATAAAATTTATTATTGCCGCTGCTGACTCACCTTCTTGTGATCTGCTCGAGACTGCCCTCCTCCTGGCTGCCTCCTGCTTGAGTCCTGGTCGGGGGAATGCACAATAAGGTTATAAATTTCACAACTATTTGCTCTTGATGGTGGAGGGGAGAGAGGGAACCCTTTGAAGCGGCTCATTTATTATGCAATTGCATTCCCATATCCATCCGAACTCCGCTCAAATCAGGATCCGCCGTCTCTTGTTGGCAATAATTTATTTGCCCAGCATCGGGCTAAATTGTCATCAAGGGCATTTTAAAATCATTTTTTTCCACTCACTCTCGGCGGCGACATTTCGTGTTAGTTGAAAATATTTCGGCGTGCTCGTCACGTGATTAATTATGTGTCCCAGGCGGAGTTGGGAGTCCTCCTCCGGAGCCGGAGCCGGGAGGAGGAAGCCCACTCACAACTAATGTGAGAAACGTGTCAGCTTGGAACCAGATTCGCTTGACCATCCCAGCAGGGACTACTTCCTGGGAGCGAGGGAGAGTTGCTTGATTTTAAATCAGGTCATCATCGGGTGGGTTTCCCTGCCGGACGCTTAGGAGTTCCTGGGAAATTCCTAAGGCACTTGATTGGCCTGAAATTTGCATGACAAACGCAGATGGTTTGTCTGTTTTCCTTGGAATTTTCCTCTCCTTAAAGTCTCAATACAATTTAAGCATTTTTTTTTTATCTAGGGAAGGGACAGGTTTTAAGGAAGTATTTATTACAAATATTAATATATTTCTATAGAGATTTTAACGCTTCATTAACAGTGAGTGGAGACCCTACAGCTTTCCGTGGGCATTTTTTTGTCCAGGAACCCAAAATACGTTTTTCCGGACTACCACTGACCACCAGGAGCATGCAGGGCGGGAAGTTCGGGCATAATTTGTGTCAAGGTTCCATCCGTTAACCGACCAACAACGTTTTCCCCCTCAAACGTTTCGCGGTTTGAAGTTTATTTCTCTTTTTTTTTTTGCCCCCGCATTTTTTCGCGCAACCCGAGGCACAGCCCAATCCCAGTCCCAGTCCCAGTCCCAGCTTGAACCCGGGGCTGCGGCTCCAGCTTGTTGCGACGACGAGTATCAATTATCGTTCATGGCGAGAAATGCATCAAATTGAAATGTTCATTCATGCATTTGCCGGACTGGCAGCACAGGGCGTATATAGTGCCGCCCCCGGGCAAGTGCTGTCGTTGCTGCTGCCATCCATCGATCTGGGCTCCGACTGGGCCTAGAAGCTACCCCCATCCGTTTCCCACAGCCCCTCCCGCCCGCTTTCATTTTTTTTTTTTGTGTTTGTTATGTTTTGTAGGCTGCGGCAAAGGGTTCAACGATTTTCAGTTAAAAAGCATTCGAGTGGATGAACAATATTTATTGGTTTCCATGTGGGTCGTCTCTGTCAGTGGGAGTTGCTATCTGGGCGGGTGTGTGTGGATGTGTGTGGGTGTGCGAGTGTGTGTGTGTGGCCATGTCCAAGCTTCCGGTGGGTGGTGGGCAGTGGAGCCGCCGCCGGAGGTGAAGTGAACCGAACCGAACCGGTCAGTGCAGCGATGGCCGTTGCCCCGGGGATCGGAGCCCCATGAAATTCCACGAAAGGTGGGAGTTATTGCTGGGCAAAAACCAAAAAAAAAAGAAACCCTTTAATGGCAACCCGAAGGTTTGTGGGAATTATGGAATTAGAAGCCTTTGAAGGCTGAGGATGAAACATACAGTTGGATATCGATAACTTGAAAGGGATATTTCCAACATTTAGGGATTTCAAGGTACCAAGGGGTTAGCATTATTTTTTATTACTAATACTTATTACTAACTACTTAATTATTTATTTTAAAAGTCAAATAACTCTACAATATTGAATAATATGGAAAACGATTACCAAAATACTTATCATACTTATCAAAAACCTGAGCTATTTATTTTCGATATATTATGTTCATAGTATCAATATTACCAATAATTCTAAAATATAAAAAAATCTTGAACCCGTTTACCAATAAGTTTTTGAAACACCAAGCTAGTTTAACGATATTCTATAGATTTTATTAATAATTCCAAAATATTGAATAATATAAAACGATTCATTATCCTTTCACAAATCAAGTGGAACGATATATTATCAATTACCAATAGTTCTAAAACATTGAGTAATTTGAAAATCGATTACCAAGTACCTATCCATTAAAAAAGCCAGTTTAACGATATATTATCAATTACCAATAAATCCTAAATATTGAATGATTTGAAATCGATTATCGAATAATAGCGAAAGTTGGACGATGTGCTAGCGATATACTTTTGACATATCAGTTATTCTAATATCTTAAATAATATAGAAAACGATTAAAAATGATTTATCGAATTAAAATGAAAGCTTAACGGTATGGTATCGATGTACAACGATAACCAATTAAACTATTTTGTAAATAATATATTTATATTTCTATTTGTTTACCCTTTGAAATAGTATAAATAATATTGTTTTTTGAAAAACTAATCTCAATTAAATCTCGCTAAAATTCATTGATTAAATAATGTATACTGAGAATTAATTAATTTGTGTTTAGAAAAAAGTGTGAACAGTTATGGATAATCAAAATAATATCAATATTATTTAGTTTATAGCTGAGCCTGTTTTAGACACTCCCCCTGGGACTTTTTTCGATCCAAAAATGTCGACAAATATCCTTTTAGCCATATTTCGAATTGGGGGAAGTGCGACTGTAATTCTTTCGCTGCGGTTTCGACTTGTTCTCTGATGATTGCTGTGATTAAAGGATCCCGCCCACCGCGGATTAGTGGGGTCGCGAAATAAGCACCCAAAACACACACTCACACCCACACTCGCACACACACTCTGGTGTATTGGCGGCAATGCAATGTCGGATTTGCGGCCGCGTTTTCCCCCCGCTTTTCGCTGCTTTTTCGCTTTTTGTGGCAATTTTCATGTACGGCCTACGCCGGGGCTCTCGTGTGCGATTTTACGGCTTCCGGTCGAGGGGTGACGGTGTGGCAGGGTGGCGGAAAGTGCCGCTGTGGTGGTGGTGACATCGGACAATATAAAAACCCCACCCACTTCACCCCTTTGGCTGGCGCTATAAAGTTCAATCGAGTCAGTCAACAATTGGCACAGAGAAAACACACAGAGATACAGAGACAGATACGGATACATGTGTGTCTGCCTGTTGTCAAAGTCAATTGGGTGACTCTGTGGGCTGGTGTCCTTGGAGGGGAGGCTGGAGGGTGGAGGGTGAAAGGTTAAAGTTTTCGCCGCTCTCGATTCTTTTTCACTTTTCGGGTAGGCTCAGTGCTTAAATACATTTGATTGTAATTCGCTTTTAAATTCGATTCGTTGCGATTTGTTATTGGATGTAATGGTGCGACATCTGAGCCCAGTGCCTGTGTGTGTTGCCAGTGGGTGTGTGTGTGGGCCATTTTGGTTATTGTCGGGTTTTCGGGCTTTGCGCTTTGGGTCGACTTACATATGTGATTAATGCGGGTCACCAATGCAATGGGATTCCCTTCGACGATCGAGTGTGTGTGTGCTGGGTCCTTGGTCCCTCGTTTTTGTTCTTCCCAGCCTTAGGTTTACTTGGCCAAAACGGACTTTTGGCCCTGCTTATTTATTGAGGCTCTCCATTGAGTCGGTCAGTAGTCGGCAGTAGTTCCACTTGCCTTCCCTCCGGACTCGGACTTAATTTATTTATTATTTCGTTAATTGTGGCCTAGACCAAGGGCCAGATAGCTTTGATTGCTAAGCTCGTTGCTTTGTCCAAGTACAAACACTATAATCAGGTAAAGTCCTTCCCAAGCGATAGAGAAACAAATGAGAAATTAATTCGGAGCCAGTAACAGCAAGAATAGGGTCTAAAATATGTTTTTTCTGCTGAGATATTAATATACATATATATAAGCGGAGTTATTAGCTCAGTTCGATTTTATTATTATGTACGGTTTGGATTGAGTAGTTAGGTATAAAATATTGGAAAATTACAAGATTTCTTTTTAGTTTTCGGCTTTTTTCTGCGTCGTTTTTTTGCTCTTGTTGCTGACGTCTGGTCTCACTCTGAGTGTCGCCCTGCTGTTACCTTGATGTTGCGTTTCTGTCTTTTTGCTGTTGCTAAATTCTAAAATCAAAGACTTTATCATCTGGGACTGTGAACTAATGCATTTTCATGCTGAAAGCAATTTCCAGTACATTTTTATGCATGCTTGCCTACATATTAAAGAAAATAGAGCACTTGAGCTAACCTCGAAGATAATGGAAACACAACTTGCAAGGGATAACCTGATAGAGCCATAATAAAGCCTACCTTTCCATTAAAAATATCAGAAAATATCAAAAATCTTTTTCCTCTGGGTGTTG